>CAUYSK010093742.1:0-21395 GCA_963575035.1 Avahi laniger
TGTAGTCCCAGCTACTTGGGAGGCTGAGACAGTAGGATTGCTTGAGCCCAGGAGTTTGAGGTTGCTGTGAGCTAGGCTGACGCCAAGGCACTCGCCCCAGGCAAGAGAGTGAGACTCTGTCTCAAAAAAAAAAAAAAAAAAAAAAATGTTTAAAGTAATACTCAATCCACAGGCTCCTTTTCATCTTTTCTTATCTCTTAAGTAGAGTCTGAAGTCCAGGCTAAGTGGCTTAATATCAGACCAAAGCAACTGTCTCTGTCAGAAAATTATTAATTTTATTAAATTATTCTTTCCCACCTTTCATTACTGAAGGGAAGTGACATATTGTTGACAGCTATCAGAGCTCTTCATGCTTTACTGGAAAGTCACTTGAAAAATTATCATATCATTAAACTCAATTCTTAAAAAGTTTCAAATTCTCTCAGAGAACTGCTAAGACAGGAGTAAGATAATGTCTTTACTATATATTTCCTCTTTGCCTTCTAGTGCTCAGACACTGGTTAAGGGGAGGATGGATTTGGGGAAGGAGAAGGCCTTCGATGGAAGGCAGTGCTCAGGAAGAGAGGCCAGCCCCCTCTCCTAACTCTCCTCCCCTCTCCAAGGGAGGAGGGACCAAAAGAATCACTTTGAAAGCAAAGAAGACTCGTTTCCCAGCTGGATACCTGCCCAGACCAGGAGCATGCTCTAAGAGCTGGGGATGAGTGTTTGGGGTAGATTGCATGGTATCACACGATGGCATTGCAGGCACAGAAGGGCAAGGACAGTCTCCTCAAGTTCTTGGTTCTTGAGAAGTACAAAAGGAAGGAAAGAGGAGCTAGTCTTGGGAATAGCACTGATAAAGATGGGAAGATAAAGAACCTACTCTCAGAAGAGCAAAGGACTAGGGGTGAAAAACAAAGCAAAGTAGTAAAAGATGGACCTGGAAAGGTAGGTTGGAGCCAGATTATGTAAGGCCGTGTGTGCCAAAGCAAGGTATATTCAATTCAGTAAATAACTGGAAGCCATTGTAGGTTCTTTGATCCAAAAAGGGATATAATCGGTGTTGTGCTTTGGAAAATAAATTTGAAAAAAATGTATGGACTGGATCAGGGCAGGGAAGGCAGAAGGCAACATGCGTATGTGATACTGAAGAAAATACAAAGATATACCACCATTATGAGATACCACTACACAGCTATTTAAATAGCTAAACTTAAAAAAAAACCCACAAAAAACAACTGTCAATCCTAAGTGCTAGCAAGGACTCAGTGCAACTGGAACTCCCGCATTTTGATGGTGAGAATGCAAAATGTACTAGCCACTCTGGAAAGCAGTTTGGCAGTTTCTTATAAGATTCAACATATACTTGCCATATAGCCCAACAATTCCACTCCTGGTTATCCACCCTACAGGAATGAAAACAATATGTTCACATAAAAACCTGTACATGAATATTTATAGCAACTCTATTCATAATTGCCCTAAACTGGAAAACGCCCAACTGTCCTTCAGTTTATCCATGTGCCACGTGGATACACAAACTGTGGTCTTTCCATACCAAGGCATACTGCTCAGCAACAGGGATGAACCAAGGTGTTGTGCTGAGTGAAAGAAGCCAGTCTCAAAATGTTATGTTATATACTATATGATTCCATTTACATGATATTCTCAAAAACACAGAATCAAAGGGGTAGAGGACAAATAAATGATGGCTAGGGGTTATGGGAGGGAGGAGAGGTGACTATAAAAGAATAGCTGAGGGAGTTTTGGAGGGACAGTAGAACTGTGTGTATCCTGATTGTAGTGGTTGTTACATGAATCTGTACGTGTGTTTAAAATTACAGAAAGATACACCAAAAGAAAAAAAGTCAATTTTACAGTATAATTTCTGAAATAAAGATTAAAACAGAAAGTAAAGCCAAAACAAATCAGTAAGGAAAACAAGATATTTTCCATTGTTTGAAATCTCTCACTGATAGAGCTTATTAGCATAAATAAAGTCAATGCTACATGGGAGGAAGAAATGGAAAAATAGAATCTTAGATTGGGTTAGATTCTCATAGATCATTAATCCAGGGTTAGCAAATATGCTTGTGGCAGATTGTATTTCCAATGATAGCTACAATAATATGTGGCAGCCAACATGCTCTTCTAGAACCTGGCTACTCCTCCATCAAGAGGTGTATTCCCCTATCACTTGATAGTCATTACAATGGTATGCACTTCCTCCTTATTCTCTTGGAACTCTCGCTCTTAGAACCCAGCCAGAGTAGTGCAAGGAATTCCAGGGAACCCATGGAAAGGCCTGTGTGAAGAGGAACTGAGATCTTTGCCCACACACCTGGGTGATCTTCCAACCAGCAGCAAGCACCGACTAGCCAGTCATGCGAGAGAGCCATCTTGAAAAAAGTCAATTCTAGCTGACACTGCATGGAGCAGAGAAGAGCATGTTTGCCAAGCACTGCCCAGGTTGGATATCCAAGAGCAAAATAAATGGTTGCTCTTGTTCTAATCCACTAAATTTTTGGGTGGCTTGTACAGAGCAAAAGATTAATCGATATTTTTACTCACCAACAAAAACAGATCAGAGTCCCTTTCTAGAACGTGGTGTTCAGAAGAATTCTTGGGATGGGATGAGGCTTAGAGAGAAAGAGTGCATGACTGATTAGCGAAGCCATCCCTTGGGCAAAGGACTGAGTGATGGCACCAGTACTAGAATCATGTTAGAATCAGCACCTGGATGTTACATAATTGAGTAAGACAGAATGCAGGCGGGTTGTGATCTGCTCAAGATCACACAGATATTTAGTACTGGAGCCAAAGCTCCAAATCCGGTCTTCTGACGTGCGGTTTAGTATTTTTTCCACTTTGCCATGTCCCTTTTCAATGACAGATTCCAAGGATTTGAATTACAGGACGTAGAGCAGCAAATATATGCCTGCATGCTAATACTTCCCCTTTCCATGCCTGTGACAGGCATCATTAGCTAAGTATAGCACTCTCCTGAGATCACTGGGATGCATGGGGATAATAGATTCCAAATTGCTATAGCTAATGAGAACCTGAGTAGAAAGATGTAAGAGCTATACCTGATTCGTATCAGGACTGTCAGAGGAATACAGCAAAGGGAGGCTCAAAATATATGCTGTAAAAATATTTGATGTGGAAATGCATCGAGTGTGAGCAAGAGAGAAGGCTTTAAACACGACTACTCTGTATCTGGGATGTCTGTATGAAATGACACGTAAACTTAATTATAGGATCTACTAAGGAATTGCTTCTCATATCCTTGAGGAACTCTGTTGCAGATCCTGTTAGACAATTTCCATTTAGTATTTTTAAATTTATTTTGTTGTAGTTGAAAGAAATCCTGTTACTTTAGTTATAGTGTTGCATGTATATAATTTGGCCTCCTTCTGAATACCATAGGATTGAAATGCATACAACACATACAGGGCAGTACTGAAATATTGTACATTTTGAAGGTTCTTTTCTTCATAGTGCACTTGGCATCATTTGAGAGCAAGGTAGGCTCAGAAAAAAATAGACCATTTCTAGGGTATGATTTAAAAGCTGGGGTTACAAACCTATGGCACTTTGAATTATAGGTTAGTTCACTAAGAACTGGATTCAGATTCATCCAGTATAGGTCCAAAAGTAGAACTTCTTTGAATTTGACATAGAGGAGCAAAAATACTCTGTATAAGCACTGTAACTTAAATCCCAGAAAAACAATGATCACTTTCCCCCCTCCTGTGATTCTGAGTAGGGCGGGTGGGGGTTAGGTACGAGTGTTATTTGAATAAAACAAGTAGCCAAGTGCATTCATTCATCTATTTGTTCACTGAGCATCTAGTAAGTTCAGGGCATTCTGTTAAATACCATGGGGAATACAAAGATGAAATGATCAGGGATTTTGTCTTCAAAGTTTCTCTAGCAGGAACCCCACCATCCTCTTTTAATAGAATAGGAGTTGAGACATGGACCTAATGAATCAGAAATCTAATTATTGGCCAATGGCAAATGGCACCCAAACCAAAGATCACTGGGCTTAATTCTTAGAAATAGGATACATCACTGCAATTATCTATGCAACCAGCAGGTATCAAAAATGTAAATAGCGTGCTTCTCTCTCTCTCTCTCTCTCTCTCTCTCTCTCTCTCTCTCTCTCTCTCTGTCTCCCTCCTTCCCTCTTTCCCACTCTTTCTCTCTTTCTATGTGGATTTCATTATCATTGGAAAAATTATGAATTGCTGGATCACTTAGACTCATTACTATGCTCTTAGGAAATTGTTCCTGGTAATGGAATTCTTTTCATCAGCTCCTCTCAGATTTGCAGTATAGGCTTGCCCTTTAGCAAGTAAGTATTCTTTTCAGAAAAATATGCAGCAAATGTGGCAAAACAAAAATATAATATTCTTGGAAGTGGATTAGTTTGGAGAATAATTAAACTTTCCTTTTTTGTACTTGGACTTTATTCTAGTAATTTCTCTGTCTACATTAAATTTTCAGGAAGGTTGAAGTCATTTATTCTCAACTCTTCAAAAGACAATAAAATTTTTGTTACATCTTTTCAGGTTTTGTATTCCATGTTTAGGAGCTGTTGATTTATATTTCCCCTAATCTTTTCTAAAATAGACTATCTCAGTGCTTTCCACTGGACTTTCCTAAATACCAGCAACTTGTTTTTCAACAAACAATCATAACCCAAAGCCTTATAATATCTGGCAAATGCCAGCACACAGGAACAAAACAGAAAAGAATATAAAGAAAGAAACCCGGCTTTGGAGTTGATCCAATTGGATACCCTGGAAGGCTCTGCTACTCCCTGTGAGACTCCAGGTAAATTACTTAATCTTGCCTGGCTTCAGTTTGCTTATCTGTAAAATGGGGACAAAACCCACACTATAAGGTCATTATGAGGATTAAGTACAGTATAAGAAAGCAGAGACTGTGGTACACAATAGGCACCCCTTAACTAACAATTTCCCTTTCTCCCTCCTAAAAATGAGGACTATAAGGCTCAGGATTTAATCATTAAAACAAAAACAGTTACATAAGCAAAACGCTCAGGTCCCAATCAACTTTTCTGACACTTTTATATGCAAAAGATTTGGCATTTCTCCCCTTTCTTCTTAATGAATAAAAGCCCCTCACATTAGGGAAAAATGAAAATTTGGGGAGAAAATTTTCCACAATTTCATCATCCTAATACCACGACTGTTTCCATTTCTGTCATGGGCTGGCTTTTATATAAAAGGGTCACATTTTCTCCACCGTCGCAATCAAGATGTGCTTACCATGGCATCATCTCTTTTAAGGTACTAATAGATTTATTCCAGGTGATAGTGGGAAGAACTAAAGAAGAAGAAATGGAAGGCTGCGGGGGTGTTACAGTTCTCTTATGATGTTGTTCAAACCTTTCTCCAGCACAGCAACTCCACAAAGAACTCCTCTGCAGTTTTTGTTACCCAGGGCTGTTTCTTTAAATTGTTTGACGTCAGAGAAGGAATGCTATAGCAACAGTCTGTCAAACTGGGATTAACTCAGAAGAAAGATGGGGGTGGGGATAGGAAAAATGCTCCCAGGCGGTACTGACTTCAGAGGAAGCAAACTGGATAGAAGCATTTATTTCATGACATTTTAAACATAAAACACCCAGAGAAATGTTTTTTAAAAGTCGATTGAGATGCATGTGGTGTTTCACTCATGCAGAGAGGAGCGACTTGGCAGGGTTATCTGGAAGGCCTTCTGCTTTCATCAGTGAACAATAGTAACAACTTCCAAGTATTGATCATTTATTTAGAGCCAGGCTCTGTGCAAACATTACTTTATTTAATATGTTTAACACCTCTATGAGGCAGGTATCACTACCCTTATTTTGGCGATGCCTAAACTTAGGCCCCGAGAGGGTACGTGGTCACACAGCTAGTGATGGTAGAGCGGGGACCGACACGCAATTTTGTATGACTCTGGGCTTCAATTTACTTTCTCACCGTTAGAATTCAGGAATGTCAAACCTAAGTGGGACCTCAGGGTCTTCTAGCTCAGCCCTTTCTCCTATCCTGCTCACGAGCAAAGTAACGCCTGTGCAGTGCCGGGAAGGAAACTGAGCACACCACTTAGACGGGTGCTTCTTACAAGAGTACTCAGGCGCCGCACCAACAAGAAAACGAAACTGCCCGGGAATTAATGTTTTTCTTCTCCTTCTAGCAGGAAACGAGAGAGAAAATAGGAAGCAGAGGCTGCGCGCGCGCCCGCTCCCTTCGCCCCCCGCCCGGGCCGCGCGCGCTCCAGGGCCTGCGCGCGCCTCCTGCACGTCCCCGCCGGGCCCGCGCGCCTCGTGCCTCGCGCCTCGCGCCTCGCGCCACGTCCCCGCCCCGGCCCCGGCGCGCGGCGGAGTTGGCCGCTGGGCGGTGCGAGACTGGGTGTGGCCAGCGGCTCGGGTCTCGGCTGTGAGCCGCGCTCTGCACGCCGGCTCCGCGCTCGAGGGGCTGCCGGGCGCCCAGCGGACACAGGCAGCGCGCGGATCCCGCGGCCCGAGCTCCCTCCAGGTAGGCGGCGAGCGCGCGAGCTGCGGTCGTCGGTGCGCCCCGCAAGGGCATCCCGAGCTTCCCGCAGGGGCGTGAGGCGCCGTCGGGCCGCCCCTGCGGAACTCGGCCCGGGTGGCGGCGCGAGGCCGGCGAGGTCCCTCTGAGTCGGGGACTCGGGACTCCGGGCGTCGGTCGCTGCCCGGGAGGGACGGGGCGGGCGCGCCCGGTCGCACTCCGCTGCTGCCTGGGGACCGGCCCCACTGCGCCGTCTCGGGCACTTCCTGGGCCGCTCGGACCGTCGCTCCGGGAAAGGAGGGGGCGGTCGGCCGTCCCAGTCCTCCAGACCCCCCGGGTTTCTCTTCACGCCCGAGGCCTCCTCCCGGGGGACTCAGAACCCGACCTCGAGCTTGCCCCGAAAACAGCGGTGATTCGGGACTGCCCAGGAGGATTATTGGGTGGAGAGCGCTAGGAAAACTCATGAAAGTTCTCCACTGAGTGCTAAAATGAGTCCAGGGGTTTTGCGTCAAATTTATTTTTAAGATGCTATGTCCAGCGGTTGGGGGGGGTGGGTAATGAATTTTGAGGACTTGTAAGTTCGGTACATGAGAGAGCACATTCGGTACATTCTTTTTCTGCTTGAAAACACAAATGATTACCTGATACTTTGATATTTATTGCTGTTCTGTAAGGGACAACTGAATGCCCAAAAGTTTAAAACCAGGCTTTCATTTCTTTATAGAAACAGTGTTTTGTTATTTTGCATCTCTCTTCTCTTTTCTCCCACTCCCTCCCTTTCTCTTTCAGTAGAGGGTGAGGATGTATCTTTTTCTTCAGCCACCAACAAAATAGCTTGGCGTGTAGATGAGCACTTTACCGGGCAGTTTCTTAAGGGATTCGGAAATTAACTGTTGATTACAACTTTTATTATCACTCCATTTTTCTGTTGTAAACTGAGACTGTGACCTTTAAGTACATCTTCTAGAACAGAGATAGAATGCACACTGCTTATTTAAGATGAGAGGGAGTTCATTTCCAGTTGCTGAGGGGTTATTAACATTTAAAATTGTATGCTTTGAGTCTCTGCCATTGCACATTTTAATTCTCTTCAGTGTGTGGCTTTGGTTTACCACTGATCGTAGCCTCTGAAACTTTATTGTATATTTCAGTATCGGGTTAAAAATCATTTTAAGATTTTTCATGTTGCATTTTGGTTTTTAGATGAATTTGAAACTGAAATAGAAACTTTTAAAATATCGTTTTATTGAACATGGTTAACCTTCTGAATACACATTTATAAAATTAATGATTAATTTAGATTGTGATACATTTAGGTTCATCTTTTTGTGTGCCCATAGACATTGTTTAGGAACTTATTCTGAATAATTGGTCTTTGTTAACCTGTAGGATTGTTTCTTTCAAATCACTGATGCTTAAGTATGTCAACACATATTTTTGTACTTTAAAAATAGACTCTGGGGCAATTTGAAAATTAAGAATTGGAACTAAGTGTTGGACATTTTTCTGCCCTCACCAAATACTGCTTGAGATGGTGTGATTTCTCTTAGGCATGTTATTGAAATCAGCTGGCTGTGTTAGTTTCTTTACCTTGCTAACTAGTGTAATCTGTATTTATTATAGGATTTAGTTATTAAACATCTGCTCTGTTCTGGGCTGTTGCAATGCAATATACATTATTCTATTTATATCGCACAATAATTTGGCAAAGGAGACATTCTCGACTTCTGCAGGTAAGGAAACTCTGCCTGTGAGATGTCAGGTAACTTGCCACTGGTCATGTAGCTGTTAAGTAACTCAACGGGCATTCAAAGCAAGACTTCTCTGTCCCTAAAATTCATATCCTTTCCTCTGTGCCACGTTAACTTAGTGCCGGGGCAAGAGGAGTGACCCTCAATTACTTGTTAGCATATGTGTAAAATATCCAGGACATGCCAGAGATGCGTTTGTTTTTCCAGCACAGTTGTTACCGTCCGTCCATGTTACATACAGAGACTGACACCAGCCATTCTCCTTTCACCTCTTGTCTCCTGGTTAAATGTCTTCAAAGTTCAAAACCTCCCTCTTGCTAGGGTAGAATTTATCCTACTGACAATAATAGGTAGTGATGGCTTAATTATCCTTCCAAAATAATAATGCCATTTTAATGTGGGTTCTCTAGAGACATGGGCATAACTAACTTGGAAGGTTACACACAGGATGACAGTCTATTTTGGGATATGGGAACTCTTCGATAGCCCTCAAATTAAACCAGAAGATATTTTGATATTTTGTCCTGCAATGAATCCTTCTCTCCTGTATCTTCAATTTGCCAGTTACTGTGGAATCATTTACATCATCATGCATTCTATCTCCCACCCTAAAGTAAAATTATTTTTTGATTGAGTGTTCTGCTTCAGTGACTGCCTCATTTCTCTACTTCACCTTGAGAAAAGTATAATTTTTTGACAGAACAAAGCTGCATAGGGAGACAACCAGAAACTAGTTAGTTAACCACAGAGTTGGGTAGGAACTGAGTAAACTGGAATTAGCAGAAGGAATGGCACTGCTCTGAATATACCTTTTTGTATAGTTTTGGAAACTTGTTAATCTTTTATATGTTCAAAAATAAAACTAACAAGAATGGCACCGGGACTCCAAATTGAATACAAATAGCAACAAACGAACCAACTATTTCAATGAGTAATGTAAACTCCCTGAAGAAAAAAAAATGAATCCAAGTAAGTGCTGAGCACAAGACTTTTACTATCTGCCCTTAATCTAAACATTAAAAAGAGCTGAGAAAAAAATCCTGAACTCGGTGTAGTAGGCTATTATTTGTATGGTAGAGGCATAACAATTCTGAAACTATTTTGTGTGTATTGTAGGATTGAGCAAATGAGTAAATTCATTGATGTTTTGGAAGCTAGGGTTTTTGCCATGGGAGAAGAAAAATAAAAATTGGCACCCAGGGAGGCAGTGAAGAACTTTGGATTGGATTGGAATTAGTGGTATCACTGCAAACTCATGATTAAAATATGTATACATATATGCATACACACATACGTATATTTCCTAGCTTCTGTCTGATGAAAGGGCCTAGGAACAATGACACCCCAGTAGCAGTGAACATAACTAATGCCCATACTAAATGGCTGATTCCAGACCTGGGGCAGGGAATGTATAAAATGAGCCTTGAATATCTTGTGCCACAATATAAAGACGTGTCCAAAAAAGTGATGGGGAGGTGTCAAAAGGACCTAGGAATTAGCCTGAAAGAGCTGCCAGTGACCAAAGCTGGGAAAATTTGAACATCAAAATGAGTGATAGTAATAGATTGTGAGCCATTGATTAAAATAAGGATCCCCAAGTCCATAATAAATAAAGAAAAAGGGAAAGCTTTTCCAAGTAGAATGCCAATTAAAAAAATGTAAAAGGAACCATAGAGTTAGAAAAACCATGAGTTTGCAATCATCATAATAATATTGATTCAGGCAAGTGTTACACAGTCTCAAATGATCTCACAAATGATCACACAAATGATCAATGAACAATGGAAAAACAGTAACTTCACAGTGGAAAAACTACCTTAACCAAGCAATCAAAGTTCATGTCATCTCCAATATTAGCATAATCATGTTCCTCTTGATGTGCTTGAACTGGGATCATCATTACTTTTCCATGTATTTCTAAAATGCATAACCAGAATCTAATCACGGGGAAACAATTGGGGGACCTTCGATGAGGATTATTTTACAAAGTGACTGCTTTATCATTTTCAAATATGTCAATGTCATAAAATATAAAGAAAGGCTAAGGAATGGTTCCAGATTAAAGGAAGTTCAAGAGGCAGGATAGTTAAATACTATGCATAATCCTGGATTGGATCTTGGATTGGGAAAAAAATTGGGATATTGGCAAAATTTGAGTATGTACTGATCATTAAATGATAGTGTTGTATCAGTGTTACATTTCTTGAATTTAATAATTATACTGTGATTATGTAAGAGAATGTACTTGCTCTTAGAAGATAACACAGTAAATTATTTAGGAGTAAAATATCAAAATGTTTTCCACTTATTCTCAAGTGGATGGGCAATAATTATAATTACATGTATAGAGAGAAACTGAAAAAGCAAATGTGGTACATATTAACAATTGGTCAATCTAGGTGAAGGGTATAAGGATGTTCACAATGCTACTTTTTCAGATGCATAGTTCACAAATATTTTCTCCTAATCTGTAGGTTGTTTGTTTACTCTGTTGATTATTTCTTTTGCTGTGCAGAAGCTTTTAGCTTAATTAAGTCCTATTTGTTTATTTTTTATTTTGTTGCATTTGCTTTTGGGGTCTTAGTCATAAATTCTTTACCAAGGCCAATGTTCAGAAGAGCTCTTCCTAGATTTTCTTCTAGAATTTTTGTAGTTTCAGATCTTACATGTAAGTCTTTCATCCATCTTGAGTTAATTTTTATATATGGTGAGAGGGAAGGATGCAGTTTCATTCTTCTAAATTTATCAAAATAAAAAAATTTTAAAAACTACTTTTTTCAAGTTTGAAGTTTCTAAAAATGAAAAGTTAAAAATAAAACTTCAAAAATAATAAAGCTATAAAAAAAATCTTTTGGCTGAGTGCGGTGGCTCATGCCTGTAATCCCAGCACTTTGGGAGGCTGAGGCAGGAGGAGCACTTGAACCCAGAAGTTCAAGATTACAGTGAGCTATAACTGCACTCGAGGCTGGGTGACAGAGTGAGACCCTGCCTCTAAAAATAATAATAAAAACAAAATCTTTGAAAGACTGCATGTAGACTGCCTCTGCTCCTCATCTCCCATCTTCCTCTGAACCTGTTCCAGAGGGACTTTATCCCACCCACTCTATGAAACCACTCTTCTCAGGGTCACCAGGGACATCAGTCTTCCCAAATTGGATCTTCCAGCCACATTTGGCACAAGTAATAGATAACTCCTTCCTTATTGAAACATTTTTTTCCCTTGGCTTCCAGGATGCCCACTGTTTCTGATTTTCATCCTGCCTCCATTTTTCATTATTCTCCATCTCACTGCATGGTACCACTAGCCACCAGTTACTCAGGCTAAAAATCCCAACAGTTATCCTTAATTCCTCGATTTCACTCATCCTAAATCTGTTCCTCCATCAGCAAGTATTGTGGGCTCTACCTTCAGAATTATTCCAAATTTGACTATTTCTTATTACCTACACTGCCACCACCACTTTTGTGTCAAACCGCATTCTTCCATGGCCTGGACTACATCAGTAGCTTCCCAAGTGATCTGTCAGCTTCCACTTTCTGTCTCCCAGTAGCCAGGATGAACTTCAAAAGAGGTAAGTCAAACCAGATTATATCTCAGTTATCAGAACCCATTACCATTAGATAAAACCGGACATTTATCCCAGGATCAAGAGACCGACGGATCACATATTGGACTTTTGCACAGCTCTCTAATCTCATCTTCTGCCCCTCTTTGCCTAGCTCACTCTCCTCCAGCCTCACCATCTGCACTGCTGTTGACCCAGCATGCCAGGTCAGTTTCTGCCTCAGGGCCTTTGCGTTTACTGTTTCTTCTTCCTAGAATGTTTCTCTGTGCTTAAGACATGGCTCATTTCTACACTTCATTCAGGCCTTTACTTGGATTAATTTATTTAAAAATAGCCTTCCTAGTCACCTTCTAACTTCTTGTAGTTTTTTTCTTGCATAGTATTCATCTGTACCTAAAATTGTTATTTGTTTAAGTGCTTTATTATCTGTCTCCTAGACAGATACAGAATAAAGAACCACAGCAGTGGAAACTTTGTTTTGTTTACTGCTGAATGTTTAGAGCCTGGGATATGCCTAGCACGTGGTTAGGACTCAGATATTTGTTGAATGAATGAATGAATGAATGAATTGATATTTGCAGTATTTTAGCTAATGCTATTTCAAATGGAGAAGCCAGTTTCCAGAGAATCCTATAGTCTTAGTGCTATTTAAGGTGTTTCAGTGACACTGCTAAAGCTTCTGTGGAAGCTAACAGGTTATCAACTTTGAGAGTTCACATCTTCACCTTTCTGTTTTCTGCCCTCTGGTGGAGTAATACTAATAAGCAGCAAAAGAGTAGAATAGGTCAGTAGAAAGAAACTAAAATGAAAGAACTTTAATTACCAATGGGATAATTAACTTAGATTTGAAAATTTTAATTTTAGGTAAGGCTCCAAATTAAACATAATAAGAAAACAGGCAATAGTTAGATTTGAATCAATATCTGGCTTAGGATGAAAAAATAAAACTGTTGAGCCCACCCAGAATGTTTGGATTACTTAAACTAATTTCTGCTTAAATGTATTTCTTTCCCTTAACATGTTTTAGTATTTTTCCACATGAAGTTCAAAGACCTCCTTTTCTTAACTGTAGTAGTAATTTCAGTTCACCTTTATTGACTTTACCGTGTATCAGTTAACATATGCAAGTGGGGAAAGCCGGTGTTCAGATTCCAGCACTTGGGCACTAGGACAGCACTTCTAGTCATTTTGCTTCACTGATACCTTCCTCTAAGGCCTCATAGATGGTACTAGTACCAGAGAGTTTCCTGTGGTGCAGTGGTTAAGAACAAAATGCTTGATAAATTTACAGCATGTGTTCCTCAATACCATTTTTCCAATATGCATTATGGAGAGCCTTTTCTTCCAGAATTCCTGAGAGATATATGTTATTTGATCTATTTTTTAAATTTTTAAATTATTTATTTATTTTGAGACAAGGTCTCCCTCTGTCACCTACGCTGGAGTGCAGTGGTGTCATCATAGCTCACCGCAACCTCCAACTCCTGGGCTCAAGAGATCTTCCTGCCTTGGCCTCCCAAAGTGCTGGGATTACAGGCATGAGCCACTGGGCCCAGCCTTTCTGATGTATTTTGAAGTAGAAATCACATGAAATGATTTCTACACTCAGACACTACTGACTTACTAAAATAATATAAAGTTTAAAAGTGTCTCTTCATGTCTATATTTGATATTTAAAGCAGTATTCAGTATAATTTTTGTTTATAATTAAATTTTGTTTCCCAGCTTTGACCTTAGCAGAGTTGATTCCTACACAGTATATTTATTACTACCAGGAAATTCAGTATACCTTGCTTTCTCTCCTTCTGAGAGGGAAGTTTCTTAACTAGCTGGCTGGAGATAGAACCCTGGGAAACAAATATCTCACAAGAGATATTATATTAGCATTTTTATTGTGAAGATAAATTCAATTATTTCTCCCAGGCTTGCAGATAAATAGATTGGCTGGTTTAATAACTCCTTTCCAACTTTATCACCCAGGCTCTTTTGTATTTTTAAATGCATGAACAATGCAGAAATGTGCTGCTGATCTATATACCAAATAGCCATACTTTCGATACTGGATGTATTAACAGGATAAAAACTGAGGGTATGCATAATTTATATAATAATGATTAAATTTATCGCTTTCCCAGAAGGTGTCGGTCTGTGGCTGGCGGGGGGGCCACGGGAACGTGTATCCCTTCTGCTGTCTGATGTCCTTGGGGCCAACTCCACGGTTGAAATGGGCTCTCCATGCAGTGCCCAGGGTGGCTGCTTGAACACGCCAGGTGCTCTACAGCCTGGAACTCCTGGACTCCGGCCACCCTCCGGCCTCAGCCTCCTGAGTAGCTGGCTCTATAGGCGCCCTGTATTCCCATGTCTGTATTATTATTTCACTTATTTAGATGTTTTGTTTGACCAGAAAGATATTATGTAAATGCCAGTTTAGTTGTTTTTAGGAACTTCCTAATGTATAAACACACATTCTTGAACTTTCCTCCAATCAAATAGTTTTAGACTCCTTGTGTAAATAAGAGCTTAGACCAGTGGCTCTCAAGTCTAGGGGGCATCAGAATCACCTTGAATGCTTGGTAAAACACAGCTTGTTGGGCTCCGCCCTCAGGGTTTCTGATTCTGTACGCCTGGGAAGCCTTGCATTTTTATCAGGTTCCTAAGAGGTACCGATGCTGCTGGTCCTTGCCTTTTGAGAACCCCTGATTGAGACTATTTGGTTAAGTTAGGTGGGTTCCTCCCGTACACACTTGAAGGATAGAACATTAATAATAGTGTGTCAATTCAAGAGTCAAGGCATTGGGGTGGGGAGGGCCACAGAGCAGGCGCTGCTGGTAGGTGGGCAGGTATTGAAATCTTCAGGAGGGGGCTGCAGTTTGGGAAAGCCCTTCAAGTGATTGGATGATTTTTTTCCTGTCCTCTCTCCCCCTTTGAAACCACCCCGCACCCCTCAGTAAGAGAGTCCTGATGCATACGAAAGAGTGCTCATGGGATTTTCTGCTCTCCCAGGGAACAGAACACAGCCTTTAGAGTCAGGGAAGAAATAGCATTTGCCCAGTGCTTCTCTAGAAGCTCAGTAGAGAAAGAAGGAGCATAACTGGGGTGCAGAGGCCATGAAAAGACCTCTTTCTGGTAATAATTTTATTTTCCTTTTTTTTGTTTAGAGTATTATGATATCCATGGATCGATCAATAGCTGTAGATAACATCCTGAATAGTGCTCATGGTTACAGCTGCTTCATATATTTCTCTTGTAGGGCCAGATTAGCTCTGACTTAAATTTCCAAGGACATTTTAAAAAATGTATGTTATTTAATTCCCAAAGCAATCATATGGGGTAGATATCCTCACTGTACAGATGAAGGAATTAAGTCTCAGAGAAGTTAAACGGTCTCTGGGATCACGCTGTAGCAGAGTGATCTGGCTCCGTTAGGTTGTGTGAACTTGGGTAAGGTCCGTATGCTCCACGTGTAAAGTTTCCTCATCTGTAGAATGGGAATGATACTAGTACCTACCTTCTGAGGTCGTTTTGAGAACTAAAGAGTTACAATAAGGAGCTTTGAATGGGGTGTGCACATAGTAAGTGTTCAGTACGTGTTATCTCTTAGTGGGCTAACTCCTACGTAGTGAGCCTAAGGGTCATTCTGCTTTTGTGCCAGGTAATTCTCCTGAAATATATGTTACTGGTCCACAGTCTCTTATCCACAGTTTAGAAATCCAAAATGCTCTAAAAACTATGGGTTTGGTTTTTTTTTTTCCCATAAATCGTATAATGGCAAAACCTTATATGATCTGAACTTATTTGGTGCACAGTATGATCTGAACAAACATGAAGCTATTGCTTAGTGTATATTTTCCCTGCCCATTGTGTACATGCTTACATCTTGCTGCAGAAATGTTAATTCTTGATTGTTTGGGATACTGCCCCAAAGTTGGTTGAAGTATTATATCATGTATGATGAACACATCTTTCTGGAACCTGAAAACTTCCAAATTCTGAAATGTATTTGGCCCTAGGGTTTAGGGTAATGGATTCTGGGCCTATGTGTGTAAGCATTTATATGTCTGTCTGCTTTTTTACACTATACACTCCTAGTGACCTGGGCCTAAGTCCTACTGATATGTAGCCCTGGCTCCTGGCACGTTTAGTAAATGTTTGGTGAGAGAATAAACTCTTGCAGAACATAACAGTTAGATGAAGAAAAACAGACCGGAGAGCAGTACCTTATTTATTTCCTGGAACACGAAACAGACTGCCTTCTGTTCACAAGCGGTTGACTTGTTTTACTTTGGGAATACTTAAAAACGTTCAGTGTAATGAGTGATTTGATAGCAAAATAAAAAATAAAATGAAAAAACTTAATGCCTTGTGCTGTAATTTCAGCATCTCCAACTTCTATTTTCCTCTCTTATCCACTTGTCCCATGCAGCTCTAGGTTTTAGTCTAACTTCTTCAGAAAGAAAGCCACATGGAGATATCTATATATTGAATACTTGGGATGGGTGGTCATGTGTATTTTTAAATTCCTTGGTAAGAATAATCAAAAAAGCTTAAATATAGTACCTGATTCATTATGGTTTTTAAAAATTATTTTATAGAGTATAAAAAATATAAATCAGGATTGCAGAGAGAAAAGTAGAATATTAGAAAATTTAATTATAATAATAAACTTAAAGTTAACTTTTCTGATGAATAGACTTTTAGGAAGCAAAAAGTAGTTTGTGCTTAAGTATTTTAAGTACAATTTAAAATATTCTTTCGTGCCTTATACGAGCTTTCAGAACCAGTATGAAAATTGTTAGTAGCTAAGAAATACTTGTATTTTCTTGTCTTGTGTAGATTAACAACACAAACAGTATAATTGTACAGCCTACATAATGCTTTGCTTCAGTAAAAGTTCTATGAACATTTTAAGATGTGGAGTGAGAAGACCATTTGAATTATGCGAGTGTATTTTTTTTCCATTTTATTTAACAAATTGGCTTGGATACAATGGCTCATTGGTATCTTTTGATATTTGTAACTGGTACAGCTGAACTCTTAAAAGATAACTGATACGCTGCTTTCTGCACAACTTAACAATGCTTTCACTATATGACAGTTATTTAAAATGTGTTAAATGAATCAGATATTCATGTTGAAGGAGAACTTAGTCAAGAAGTTGTAGTAATTGAAAATAAAAGCACTGTGCTTATTATGAAACAATTTCTATTAAATTATTAGTTTATAATTGCTTTAGTCAACAATTTTAATGCCACTTCAAAGATTAATTGTGATAAATAGCTCTAATTTGATCTGAGCAAAAATCACCATTGGTGAAATCCCTCGACTCTTACACTGTACTGTACCCTTTTGATCTTTTTTTTTTTTCTTTTTGTAAAGGAAAGTAGGGGTGGCTTATATATATATTTATATATGTCATATTCCTTTTTAGCTTTCTCTCCTTCTGAGAGGGAAGTTTCTTAACTAGCTGGCTGAAGATAGAACCCTGGGAAACAAATATTTAAGAAATGAATGGAGCAGAAGGACTCACAAAGATAAAGAAGGAATAGTTAAGTACATGGAGAATTAGGGAAGTATGGGGTCATGAAAGCCATAGTAATAAAGTTAAAATAAGAAGAGAGGGGCTGGGCGTGGTGGCACACCCCTCGCCTGAGCCCAGGAGTTTGAGGTTTCTGTGAGCTAGCGTGACGCCAGGACACTCTAGCCTGGGCTACCGAGCCAGATTCTGTCTCCAAGTTTCAATCAATCAATCAATCAGTCAATAAAATAAGGGAGGATCATCAGTCAGATTCAGCAAAGGGGTCCAGTGAGATGCCCCTTGAAAGAGGCTATACGGCAGAGTGGTTAAAAGCCTAGGTTTCAAAGTCGCATAGGCTTGGATTCAAATCCGACTCTACCACTGATCCTAAGCAGGTTACTTACCCTAAGCTGCAGTTTCTTTTTTTCTTTCTTGCTTTTTATTTTGTTCATTTATGTTATTGTTCCCAGTGGACTTCAGATGCAAGAGTTGGATTAATTATAAATACACTCATCTTTGATCCATATGTGACTCACTTTCATAGATTTACGATTGCTTATTAATAATATGTAAACACCTATAAAGCAAGTACCCAGTGCAAGAATTCAAAAATTATTACTTGCAACTGTTTGTGTGTTCCTGCCTCGTACTGCTTTATCATTCCCTTGCTTAAAAAATCTGTATTTTATATATATGTATTCTTAATATATTATTAATATTTAGTTTTATTTGTTTTTGAGTTTTGTAAAAGGGATATGTTGCTTTATGTGCCTTCTGGGACTTGCTTTTTCCTTTTTTTTTGTCTCAACGTTATTTTTGATTCCTCTATGTTGCATATAACTGTAGTTTGTTTTCACTGTGATATAGTAATCACTGTGAAACACTTCAATTCTCCTGTCAGTGGGCATTAGTGTTCTAGTTTATTGTTACAAGTAGTGTTGTATGAACACTCTTATACCCTGCTCTTGAGCACATGTACTAGATTTTCTTTAGGGCTTATATATCCAGAAGTGGAATTGAATTGTCATGTTGAAAGATATACATATATATATATATATATATGTATATATATATATATATATCTCATCACCTTTGTTAGATGTTGCCAAATTGCTTTCCAAAGAGTTGTCCCACCAGAATATGAGTAACCAGTTTTCTACAACCTTGACAACCACTGGCTGAGATAAAAATTTTGTCAATCTAATAGGCATGAAATCATACTTTATTTTAATTTGCGTTTCCCTGATTACTGAGGTTGAATATCTTTTCATTTATATATTGACCTTTGCAGCTTTTCCTGCTGTGGTTTGGCAATTCATACTTTTGCACATTTTCCTATTGGATTGCTAGTCATTTTTTTAAGACAGTGTCTTGCTCTGTTGCCCCAGTTACAGTGCAGTGGCATCATCATAGCTCACTGCAACCTCCAACTCCTGGGTTCAAGCGATCCTCCTGCCTCAGCCTCCCAAGTAGCTGGGACTACAAGTGTGGGCCATGATGCCCAGCTAATTTTTCTATTTTTAGTAGAGACGGGGTCTTGTTCAGGCTGGTCTTGAACTCCTGAGCTCAAGTGATCCTCCCACCTTGGCCTCTCAGAGTGCTAGGATTATAGGTGTGAGCCACCTTACCCAACCAGGATTGCTCATCTTTTGTATCATTTGTTTGAAGGAACTGTTTTTAAAATTCTAAATGTTAATCCTTTATTTGAATTTTAGCTTGCAACTGTCTTTTCCCAGTCTGTGGCTTGATTTTTTTTTTTTCGACTTACCTTTTTTGAGACAGATTCATGTTCTGTTGCCCAGGCTAGAATGCAGTGGTGCAATCATAGCTCACTGTAACTTTGAACTCTTGGGCTCAAATGATCCTCCTGCCTCAGCCTCTCAAATAGCTGGGACTACAGGCATGCACCACCATGCCTGGCTAATTTTTTAAATTTTTTGTAGAAATGGGGTCTTGCTACATTGCCCAGGCTGGTCTTGAACTCCTGGTCTCAAGCACTCCTCCTGACTTGGCCTCCCAAAGTGCTAGGATTACAGATGTGAGCCACCATGCCTGGCCTGTTTTTTTTTTTTTTTCTTCTTGTTTTTTTAGTTTTTGGTTTTTTCTTTCATTTTTTTTTGGGGTAGAGGAGAAACTCTCTTCTCATCATAGATATGCTGTATTTACCCAGCTGAAACTGCTAACTCTTATAGTTGACCTTTTCTTCTCTTCTCAGTCTTTTTATAAATAGGAATAAATTATAAAAATCAGCAGCAGATGTGTGTGTGGTGGGGCGTGAAGGTACAGCTGATCATTGAGCTTTTTGTAAGCCTTTAGGAAGATTCTGCTCCATATGTTGGAAGCTTTTCTTTTTCTTTTTTTTAAAACATGCTTAATGCTGCCTTGTCTTCAGCTTTGGGGCCCATTCACTGGATCTGGGTTCTTGGGAGAGCACCTGTTCAATTTTGTTGTACATATAACCAGTATAGATGGAAAACTAATTTCTGTCTGTAATCACTTCCCTTTTTTTGATCGTTAATTCAGGGAAAGTCTGATCAGTGAGGGATTATTTTTTTAGTTTACTCCCTTCTGAGATTGTGATCTTAATTATATGAAGCTTTAAATAAGGAAGAGTCTAAGGTCATTTATGCTACAGTTAGTCTGCCTGGCTAGGACCCAATGGAAGATTTCTTCAGTGGGGGTGACTGTCTTACTGATTTTCTTTCTCTCCCGCACCCTTCCATATTTTTCTTTTCCACAGATTGAATTCACAAAGTTTTAGAAAATAGTTTGCCACTTCACTTATTTCTATCCCTTCTTAAACTGTGGTGGCCAGGCGCCGTGGCCCACGCCTGTAATCCTAGCACTCCGGAAGGCTGAGGTGGGAGGATTGCTTGAGCTCAGGAGTTTGAGACCAGCCTGAGCAAGAGCGAGACCCCGTCTCTACTAAAAATAGAAAAATCAGCCAGGTGCCGTGGCACGAGCCTGTAGTCCCAGCTACTTGGGAGGCTGAGGCAGGAGGATCACTTAAGGTTGCAGTGAGCTAAGATGATGCCACTGCTCTCTAGTAGCCGGGGCAGCAGACCGAGACTCTGTCTCAAAACAAAAACAAAAAAACTGTGGATATAAAGGAACTGCAGGAGGGCAAGTAGTAAGATGACTTTCTTTTCTACAAGTCAAAATAAGGACTTTTCTGAATTTGAACATGCTTTAGGTGTGCAGTTTGAGGGAGCTACTTACTAAACTATACCTGACAGAATAATATTGTTTCCAAGAATTCAAAACTTTTATAGTCATATACACACATGTCAATACACAGATCGGCCACTTCTTGGGATCCTCACCTTCAAAACATAATTTACAAGGACTTACATTAGTTAGGCATCTTGTAGCCTCCTTTTACCCTACTCAGCCTCTAGGCTTGTCTAGGAGGAGTTGATAATCTGTTCGTCTATGCTAGATTTTGTTGTATGCTCAGGAATCTAGCAGTTGTTGGATGAGAAGAAAAGGTCAACAAGAAATCTGTATAGTCAAAATGTTCTCTCTCCAAAGTGACAAAACTAATCAGTTTATTTTTTTAAAGAGTGAAAAGTTAGTTCCTCTTTTTAGCAGCAGAAAGGAAAAGGGGGAAAGGGCAGCTTTGACATTTCTTTTCAGACATCCAAAGAAAGATTGCGGTTGTCTGGCACAAGCATCACAAGGGTTCTGATTTTGCAGCTTAGCAACATTTCTCAGACAGCCCCGTGCCTTATAACTGCCTGTTCCCCGTCCCTTGTGCCTGCTCGCACTTAGCTGAGGCTTGCTGGACATGAACAAGGTTGGAGAGTCCAGAATTCCATGCGAGGAAATGCGGCCATGTACAAGCAACCCTCTTTAACGTTCTTTTTTTTTTTTTTTTTGAGACAGAGTCCCTCTTTGTTGCCCGGGCTAGAGTGAGTGCCATGGCGTCAGCCTAGCTCACAGCAACCTCAGACTCCTGGGCTCAAGCAATCCTACTGCCTCAGCCTCCCAAGTAGCTGGGACTACAGGCATGTGCCACCATGCCCGGCTAATTTTT
>CAUYSK010093745.1:0-26724 GCA_963575035.1 Avahi laniger
GCTGTGGAGAGAGGGGCAGCAGGTGCGGGAGGGCACAGGGGAGGGCCAGGCTGCCTGGGCCAGGCTGACAGGAGGCCCAGAGGGTCCCTCAGAGACCTGGACCCACCCAAGCAGGGGCAGGAGGGGCAGCCTCTGAGAAGCTGAAGTAGTGGTCACAGACTAGGGGACCTTCTCCTGGGAAGCAGCTGGGACCCTGGGATGCCCCACACGGCTCTCTGCCTCCACACAGGGGTGTGGGAGGCCGGGACAGCAGGAGAGGGGAGAGGACGCAGCGCAGGGGGGCTTCCGGGTCTTCGTCAGGCCCGCAGCCAGCCAGGCCTGTGTGGTGCCGGGTGCACAGTGATCCTGCAATCCCTGCAGGCCCCTCCTCCGTCTGGCGGACCCTTTCTCTTCCCCCTGACCGTGGGCGGCGACCACCCCATCCCACAAGCCTCAGCCCCAGCGCCAGGCTGCCAGTGAAAGGGAAGTGGGGAAAGGGGCCCGGAAATGGGCGGGCGCCAGGAGTCCAGCATGGCGGCAGGGGTGGGGCTGGGGGGTGATTCAACACAGACCTTGGCCCCGTAGTTTTAAATAAGAAATTTATTGCAAATATAGAAATTGATTCTCTCCATACAGGAATCTCCGAGTTGAGGAAAACAATTTCGTGCCATTCAGTTTAAAACAGGAAATGGGGGGGCGGGGAGGGAGAGGCAGATGTAGGGAAGAGAAAATAAACGAAGTTACCCCCCGAAAAGAAGGAAAGGAGAGGGTTCAAGGCCCCCCCGAGGGAGGAAAGGTCCATACACAGCTAGGATTCACAGGTTCAGAGTCCAGGGCCACGGGCCAGCTCTGCAGGCCCCAAACCAGGTGCCAAACCGCAGCACCCTTGGGGGCTGGCGGCTCCTGAGGGGGGCAGGCGGGGGAGGGAGGGAAGCGGCCACCCCAAGTCCCGCCCCACCCTGTGCTTGTCTGGCAGAGGGGCAAGGGAAGGAAGAGGAGGCCCAGACCCTCCTGGCCCACCCCGCTGGGCCCCCTCTTCCTGTCCCTTTAGTGGGGGCCTGAGGCAGCCCGAGAGGCCAGGCCAGCAGTGTAAATACTGGTTCTGTCTAGGGGGGATACAGGGGAAGGGAGGGGGTATGAGCATGGGGGCAATCTGAGCGTCAGGGCTGGAGAAGCTCCCCTCTCCCGGGCTGAGGGGCCAGAGCAGCAGTGTGGCTATGGGGTCGGGCTCTGTGCCCTTCTCACAGCCTGCCCTGTAAGGCCCGGGTCGCTGCTTCCTCCCACACTCTGCCCCACCCATCCACGCAGCGTGGTGCGGTGGTGACCAGAGGAGGTGCTGGGGGGACGGTGGCCACTGTAGCCCCTTTCCCTCCAGTCTCATGTTCATGCCCGCCCATCTTCTGGCTCCTCCTGTCACTCAGAGCTTGGCCACCCGTCACTTCCTCTGAGGACGCTCCCTGACCACCTAGCCCCTGCCCCCATCACTCTGTTTTAATTCTCCACAGAAGCCGCCTGCCCTCACTGGGGAACATTCTGTGCTTGTCCCTTTGCTGCATTTAGGCCCCTATAAGCTGGACCCGTCACTGTCGTCCCTACTGCCTATCTCCATCTCGGACCTAGAGGATTTCCTTTCCTGCACCTCAATTTCCCTCTCAGTTAAATTTCCAGGAGGGGGGTGGAGCAGGTGACCAACTTCTATTTGGGAACTTGGGTGACCCTTGGCCAGCCCCAGACTCTCCACCTTGCCCCCCAGGTGCCTCTCTGGGGCTATTCAGGCCTGGCCTTCCCCAGTGGGTCCCCACTCCCACCCCCACTCCTCCCAGCTCTTTCCCAGGAGCTGCCCAGACACGGGCTCCTGCCTGGGCACGGGCTGCCCCCAGGAGGGGTGCAGAGGTGAGGGGCCCCTGGTGGGCAGAGAGATGCAAGCCCAGGGCCCCTGAGGAGGTGTCCACAGCAGACTTAGCTTCCTTCCTGCCAGACCTCCACTTTTTGCTTCTGGAAGGTCATTAGTTCCAACAGAGGGTTAGCTGAGCCTGCCGTGCCCTCCAGGAGACAGTGACTACATCTGCACCACTTCCCAGGAGCAGGCTTCAGAGGACAGCTCTGACGGGGCCAGGCGAGCCAGACGCGACCTCGTTTGGGAGGCCCAGGGTGCAGCCCCCACATCTCTGGCCATCCCCCCCACCCCGTGGGCCTCCTTTCCCCTCCTGGTCCCCTTCTCTCCCGCCTGCCCAGGCCTACTGTGGCCATCACCATGGTAAACACAGGGCCTCAGCCGACTCCCTGATGGAGACGGTCATTCATCTTTTGCAAATACTTCGCTCCCACTGGGGAAAACTCATCCTGAACAGGAGGCAGGATACAGGAGAGCCTCCAGGTGGGCTCCTCCCCAAAGGGGCCAGGCCTGGGCAGCTGGGGACCTGGCTCTGCCCCACAAGGAACCATGTGACCTGCATCCTGCAGGTCGGTTCACCTCCTGGAGCGTCAGGGTCCTCAGGTAAAGATGGGGCCCTTCCGCTGCAAGTAGACAGTTGAGGCTTTCACTGGTCATTTTCAACCAGGAAGCATGGAGAACTGCAAGGACGGAGCCCTCCCTGGGGGCAGCCCCACCTCCAGCGAGGCCCGGCCAACTCCAGGCTCCTTCCTGCCATGGGTCCTCCCTCTGGGCCCCAAGCCTGCCATGAAGCCTTCCATGAAGCCCCAAGCCCTTGGCCTCCTGTACTCAGCAGTGTGACTACCCTCCCCACCTGGCTGGCGAAATCGACAGAGCCCTCTCTGGGGGCCCTGACTTCTTCATCTGCAAAATGGGAACGAGTGGGACGGTAAGAGGATCATCACATCCCTTCTGCTGGGAGATGAGCTCTTGGAGTGTCCCTGGGCTGCCCGCCCTGGCCCAGGCAGGGAAGGGGCTGGAACCAGGGCAGGGGAGGTGGCAGTGGATGGGTGGGGGGTGGCACTTGTGGGCTCAAGGCCCAGAAAGACAGGAGGTGGGTGAGGGGCAGGGCTGTGTCTTGGTGGCACCTGTTTTAGGTATTTTGCAGAGCTGGCCCCTCCCTGGGTTTCAAGAGCTGCTGGTCAGATCAAAACAGAGGGGATTTGGGAAAGGAGGGTGGCGGGGGGTGGGGGGAAGGCGGGGGAGTCTGGACAAACTGGCACATACACGACAGATGTTTGCTCAGAAAAATACAGTAAAATCGTCATGCAAATGTAACAGGGAATCTGCTTTCTCACACCGCTGGCTTCTCTGCCCGCCTGCTTCTCTCAGTTGTGCCAACTGGGTGTGAGGAGGGGTGGGGCAGGTTTTGGGGGGCTGGGGAGGTCTGCTATGCATATCCGTGTCGGCCCCCTCCCCTCTTCTCCCCAGGAGAACAGTCTTTTCTTTGCAAATGTCACCCCCCAAAGTGAGCCCTGGGCTTGGCCCACCCCAGAGCAGGTGTGAGAGAGCCCTGCCGCCCTTCTCGCGCCCAACCCAGCGGGAGGGTCTGGAGCTCCCCCCAAGGAATGGCACTAGCTTGCCTGGTCAGAGCCCCCCAGTACAGGTCTTGGTCCCACCCCAGTCCACCCTCACCCCTCAGGCCACATCCCTGACACCCCTCAGACACCCATGTGGGCAATAGGCCAGGAGCTGGGGGTCTCCGGCAAGGACAGGGGAGAGCTGAGGGCTCCCCCATCCTGAGCCGAGTGGATAGCCCAGGGGTATGTGGCCAGGGGGCAAAGATGCCCAGTAGGTCGTGTCCCCCCCCACTGGCCCATCTCCCACCCAAACGTGAGGGAGTGATGGACTCTGGCCTCTCAGATCCTGACAGTCCAAGACCCCATGTTCCCAAAACCCCAATTTGCCCCCCAGCCCTGGCCCCAGGAAGCCCCCCGCTCTTGAGACAGGCAGCCTCACCCGGCCCTCCCTGCCCTAACCCCTCTGCCACTCACACTGAGAGGAGCCCCAGAGCCCAACAGTTGCTCTGGGCACCAACTGCCAGGCACCGGGTTGCCACGGCAACAGAGGTGGCTAGGAGGGGGAGGGGCGCCCCACCCCTGTGGGCAGGGACCTCACTATTTGTGCTTTGTTCGATGTTGGGTGGGGGTCACAAAGAGGGGCGTGGCCATTTCCATGGAAACACAGGAGCCCCTCTGGCCAGGGGGTGAGGCAGGGACGGGCCACCAAGATGGGTGGATGCGAAAGCCCTCCTCCCCCTGGGCAGGCTGGGACCTGCCCAAGATCCCAGAATGTGGGGCCCAGGCAGCGAGTCCCCATTACAGCCGTCCCCGCCACCCCCCATATCACAGTGCACTGCTGCCCTTCCGGGGTGGGTGGGGGTCCCGGAGGACCAGGGAAGCTGGCGGCTGGGGGTGCGGGGGCCTGCACCTGAGATGCCGTGGGAGCCGGCCTGCCCACCACACAGCCCTCTGCTCAGACCCCACAGGCCACTCCCCAGGCCCCCTGGAAGACACTTGAAGGGGGTTTGTGGGATGTCCCCTTGTCTGGGCTCCTTTTCTGTCAGCAGGACCCGTCTCCTCTCCCAGGGCCCCCCAGGACTAGCAATCACAACTCCGCTCTCTGAGCACTGCCGTAGGGCTTTCTGGAAAGGGAAAGCACCTGCCTGATTCTCCAGTCCCTCGGCCCCAGGAGACCAGAGCTTCAGAAGGGGGTGGTGGGAGGATGGGGGCACAGGGAGCTGCTGGGGGCTGAGGACGGCTCTGGGCCTAACCTTCAGGACCGAGGGTTCGCACTTCCTTTCCCTGGGCCTCAGTTTCCCCACCCCTGAAGTGCAGGGAAATGGTGCCCAATGTCTATCTGGTGCCAAATCTAAAAGTGACCCGTCTCCCAGCTGGGGGGACTCTCCCTGCCGCAGAGGGCTTTGGTGCCTCTCTACCCCAGGCTCCTTTGGCCCCAAACCTGGCCCTAGGCCCAGACCCGACACCCTCTCTGGCTTCCCTGCCTACCCACTGCTGCCCCCAGCGCCGCACACCCCAGCAGAGTCCCTGGGCAGCACAGTAGAGACGACTGGTTTCGGTATCAGTTTGTAAACTTTAAGGAAAATGTGTCTTTGTTTTCCTGTCCGTTATTGTCGGATGTTGGTTTGTTCACAGTCAGGTGGTGGTCAGGTGTGTGCGTGGTGCGTGCGTGCGGGTGTGCGTGTGCGTCCCCTTCTCGGCCCCGGCCCCCGGTCTGCCCCGCCCCGGCCGCCCGGGCCCTTCCCCCAACGGCCTCCCCCTCCAGCTCCGACCTCACCGGGGAGAAGAGGGTCACAGCTTCTGCTGGGCTGAGACCCCTTTCCAGTAATCGAGGATGTCGTGCAGGTCCTCGTCCTTGGCAAACTGGACCTTCTTGCGCAGGGCGTGGCCGGCGGCCATGTACACCTCCTCCCGGTGGTGCTTCTTGTAGGGCCGGAAGCGCTCCCAGATCTTGTGCGTGCTCTCGGACGAGTACTCGGGGCTGGAGGAGTACCCTGAGTAGTAGTGTCTGGGGGAGAGCTGTGAGTAGGTGGAGTCACGCTTGGAGCGGGTCAGCGGCTTGAGGAAGGACACGCGCTGGCTCAGGCTGTCGGCGCCCTCCTCGTAGTACAGGGCGGGGAAGCTGTGCCGGTGCTCGCTGCAGTGGTAGGCCGGCTTCACCTCCAGGTGGTGGACGCCCCCGCCCCCGCCGCTGCCCCCGCTGCCGCCCGCCGGCACCAGCGGCAGCCGGTCCAGCGGGCTGTTGAGGGGACTGCCCTTCTCGATGTACTTGGAGTCAGCCTTGGCCAGCCCCGTGGTGGCTGGGTGGTCAGGCACGTCCAGGCTGAAGACCTTGGCGCTCTTGATGGAGCCGCTGGATGACACGCTGCAGGTCTTGCGGGTGACGGCGGCATCGGCGCTCAGCTGGCGCTGCAGCGGGTGGTGGGAGCTCTCCTTGTAGGGGGGTGAGAGGAAGCTGGGCAGCTCTAGCGCCCCAGGGGCAGCGGCCGAGGTGGTGGCAGTGGCCGCAGGGAGGGACTGGCACTCAAAGGCCAGCTCGGGCTCCCCACCACCGCTGCTGCCCCCCAGGAAAGAGGCCGAGTCCAGCTTGAGGGCGTCGATGCAATTGTTGATGATCTGGTTGACCTTGTCCACCTCCTTGGCGATGGTGGAGATCTCCGCGGCTGAGCCCTGGTTCTCGAGGTCAGGGAGGTCATCCTCAGGCCGAGGCAGGCCATCCCCGCCCGCGCCCGTGCGCACCTCGATGTAGTTGCCTTTAGTGGCCACCTTGGGCGTGTCCAGCCCGGGCTCCAGCCCCTTGGCGGCCGGCAGCTTCTCCCCGATCATGGAAGGGATAGAGGACATGCGGGACACGGGCAGTACAGGGGGCTCGCCCAGCTTCTGGGCGGCGTGCACGATGGAGCCGGCGTCCACGTCGGCCCCATAGCGCATCTCCAGGATGGTTTTCTTGACGTTGACGGACTTCTGCTTCTCCTCCTGCATGCGCCGCTTGCGCAGGCAATAGTAAACCGCCCCCAGCACGATGACCATGCCGAAGAGGCAGCCCAGGATGGTCATGATGTAGTGGGTGGTGGTGGAGGTGCTGGGTGCCAGGTCGCCCGGCACGGGGTCCCGCGTGGTGAAGGTCAGGCAAGTGTGGTTGAAGCGGCGGCTGTTGCGCAGCGAGGTCACGCAGAAGGTGTACTCGGTGTGCGCCCGCAGCTTGTCCAGCGTCACGATCTCCTTCTTGTTCTTGAGCGTCATGACGTCGGAGAAGTAGCTGTTGTTGTACTGGACCAGGACGTACATCTTGCTATAGGGGTGTGGGATGATGACCACCAGGGTGGCCGAGGTGAAGGTGACATGGTGCAGCTTGATGGCGGGCCCCGCGGATGCATCCGTGGTGGACGAGGCCGGTGGCTCCACCGAAAGGACGTCATCGGGGTTGAAGCCCGAGTTCTCATCAGGCTCCCTCTGGGCATCCGTGGAGTAGGGCGTGGGGTGGCTCACGGGCCGGGCGGGCAGCGAGCCGTTGCGGCACTTGGCCTGCAGCACGGTGATGGCGTTGAGGCTGTGGTAGGGCCTGGGCACCAGCAGCGGGTAGCCAGCAAACTCGCGCGGCGACTCGCACTGCAGGCGGTCGTAGTTCTTAGTGACGTTGTTGAAGACCACGAGCCAGGCCAGGAAGCCAAACAGGTCGCACTCGCAGTTGAAGGGGTTGCCGGCCAGCTCGCACACCATCAGGCTGGCCAGGCTGGCAAAGGTGGCGCCGTCCAGGCGGCTGAGGCGGTTGGAGGACAGGTCGATGCTGATGAGGCTCGGGCACTCAGAGAAGGCGGTGGGCGTGACCACCTCGATGAGGTTGTGCTGGACGAAGAGGAACTGTAGGCGGCTCATGCCACGCAGCATGCCCTCGGTCAGGTTGCTGAGCTTGTTGTAGCCCAGCTGCAGAACCTGCAGGCTCGACTGGCCCAGGAAGGCGCCGTCCTCGATGTAGGAGATCTCATTCTTGGTGAGGTTGAGGTCGGTGAGGTTCCCGAAGCGGTTGAGCGAGGAGTAGAGCACAGCCTTGAGCTTGTTCTCGTTGAGCCGCAGGTCATGCACGGTGCTGTTGATGTGCTGCGGGATGGTCTCGTAGGGCGGCTGGTTCTGGCTGCAGATGGCCAGCCACACATAGCCCTTGTCGCCCTCAATGAGCCAGCAGTCAGCGCGCACGGTGCCCGGCCGGCACACGCACAGCAGCGCCGCCGCGCACAGCCCCAGGCGCAGCATGGCGCTGGCCTCGGCCCCCTCGACGGCCGGGCTCAGGGTGAGGGGCCGGGACGCTGGGGGCCTAGTGGCCAGAGGTTGGGGCTGGCAGCACAGTCCTCCCCGGGGCCGCCACCATCTTGGGGGCGACCCCCAGCACAGGGGCCCCAGGTGAGGGGGGTACGGCCAGTGCCAACTGCTGGGGGCTTCCTGGGGTGCTAGAGCAGGTGACCCAGGAGGGATGGAGGCCCACAGCCTGCTCCTTGTCTCCTGCTGAGAAGGTGCACAGCTTCTCGGGGCTTGACTTCCTCCTGTCCCTCTTCCTCCTCTTCCTCCCTGGCTTCTGGCCCAGAGCTTCAGACGATTCCCGCTGGAGGCTGGAGCATGCAGCACTGAGGGGGAGCGAGAGAGACGGGGGCAGGAAGGGAGAGACCCATCGGCACCTGGTTCCTGAAAGGCAGCACCAAGAGGGGGGCCGGGTCAGTGCGGGGGCTCGGGGCAGCCCCTTTGAGCTCCAGCGCAGGCCTCAGTCCCTTCTCCACACCCCGTCCCGGGGGCCTCTGTGCCAACGAGCTCTGGGGTCCCTGTTACATAAAAGAAGGGAGGGCTGTGGGTGGCAAGGGGGGAGGGGCCCCGGGGGGCTGGGAGGAGGGAGAGGGAATGGAGGGGAGTGGAGACCGAGTCCGAGGACCAGGCAGGGACGGGACCCTGGAGAGGAACAGGTGGGCACAGGTACACACACTTGTACACATGCCCGGCACACTGGAGGCCGCACTCATCCAGTGGCTCGCACAAAGACCACACGCCCCCACATGAGCCAGAACCCCACAGCACGCACACATGGACAGGTACGCACACGAGCACACTCACAATCTGCACACGGCAAACAGGCCTGTACACACATGTCCACGTACCCAAGTGGGCACCCCCAAATCCAGATAAAGGATTAAGCAGCCCAGCAAAATGCCTCCTTTTCTCCATGCCCAAAGATAAATAATTCATTTGTTGTGTAACTGCTCTTGTTCCAAAAATAATTCCCTTGTCTCAGCTTCCATGGGGGAGGGGGAGAAGAGCATCTCGGCTATGTGCCCCTCAAAGCTAGGGGAGGCAGAGGCCAGGGTCTCCCGGAGGGGGAGGGCCTGGGAGAGCTCATCCTACAGGAGAGCAGAGCCCAGGGAAAGAGGGGACAAGAGTCCAGGAAGCCAAAGACACTCCCAGTAGCATCTCCCCAAAGTGCTTTCCCAGGGAACACCTGGATCCTGTAGGGGGGGCCACAGGCCTCTGGAACAGTATGGCTGAAGCCCCACATCCCTTTCATGGCTGGAGAGTCAGAGGCCCAGAGAGGGACAGGGAGTTGCTCCAAGTAACACAGCACAGCGTAGGCCAGGATCAAGGCTTCTAAACCACGTGAGCCCAAGCCAGGATTCAGGAGGCCTGGAGCCCAACCACCGGGCCGACCAGCCAGGTAAACACACCACCTCTCTGAGTCTATTTCCACATCTGTAAAGTGGGGTCCAGGTCCCTGCCCAGCCCATCTGACAGGGGAAAAAAACAGATGACTCACACTGCCCATCCCCAAAATGCAGAGGGGAGGGGTCCCAGCTCACAGACCATCTCATTGACCCTCACCTTCCAAGTGGGGAAACTGAGCCCCAGGGCCAGGGGAGACTTGCGCAGGTTGCCCAGCAGGCTGGACACAGCCGCTTGACCAGAACCCAGCCCCATCCGCCACCCTGTGCTCCCAACTACAGAGAGATCCCAGTGCTCCCGCCCTCTGCCCTGGTAGGGGCCAGGGATGTGAAGATTAGGCCTGAGAAATCCACATTTGGACAGAGAAAGCTGAAGACTGTTCACAAGTGCCTCCTCCGCCTCCTGCTCCTCCTCCTGGGAAACTCCAGGAAAGAGAGTGCTTTGAAAAAATTTTGAACCTTTGCCGTGAAAGCAAAACCAATTTACAGCACTGAGCTCCAGAGGGTTGGAACAGAGGAAAGGAAAGCGGGGTGGGGGAAGAAGCCCAAAGAAGTCCAAGGCAAGCTGTTTTTATCGAGGAGGTGGCAGGTGAGCAGCGCATCTAGATGACCCACTGGGACCTCCAAGCCTGCCTCACACCTCCTGGTGCCCGGCACGACCAGCTTGGAGGGTGGCAGGAGGCAGCCGGGCAGGAAGGGGTGCCCAGGCAGCAGACAGCATTTCTGTCCTTGGCTGTGCTATGCAAAGGTCTCAGGGCTGGAGACAGGTCTCAGCTCCTGTCCAGCATGGCCTGCTGGCTCCTGGGGGACCCCAGCCCATTCTGGCCTCTCTGGGCCTCAGTTTCCCCTCCCACAGGCCGAAAGGCTGCACTGGAGGAGGCTGAGCCCCCATGCTCACTGCTTCAGGGATGCGTGAGCCGGCCTGTCAGAGAGCCCTGTCTGCTCCAGTGCGGTCCCTCCTCGCCAGGGAATGTCCCGGGACCGCATTTGTATGCAGGTGCGCACAGGTGGCTCAGAGTGCCGATGCAGGGGGTGCGGACGCGTGCAACCAGACAATGTGCAGGAGGTGCGTGTGCACACATATGTGCTGGTGCCCGTCCTGTGCACACGCTACGGGAACACATGCTCGTGTGTGGAGGAGCAGAAACATGTGTGTCGGGGGCACGCCAGGGGAACGCAGGCACCCGCCTATACTATCGTTGACATGTTTAAGCACACGTGTGTTCCACATGCACGTGTGTGCGCACATGTGCCCCCCACCTCCACCCCCCTCCTCAGATGGGAGTTGCTCAGAGGACGGACCCCTCAGCCAGGCCGCATGCCACGACGAAGCAAAGTCGGCGGGAGCCTTGGGAGAGCAGGCCTTGCCTCGGCTGAGGGGAGAGGGAGGGGGCAGGGGAAGGGGCCCAGGCTGCCAAGCCTTCCTGGCCCTGCCCTGCCCAAACAGCCCAGGGTGGGCAGAGGCCCTCTGACCCCCACCCAGCCACTCTGAGCTCTGCCACCTGAGCCCTCAAGGTGACCCTGCCCGTGGTCTCCTCTTCCTCCTGGTCCCCAGGATGCCTTGTGCCAGGGCCCAGCTCCCACTCTCCCCCGTGACTCAGACCGGGGAGGGGAGAAGGTTTCCATCACCCTGTCCCGAGTGTGTCAGCCGCCCTGTCCCCGTCCCCGGGCTGTCTGCCTCCAGCCCGTCAAGGCCTGACACAGCCCGGGAGGGGAACCAGAGGCCGAGAAGGCGCTGACACCAGCAAGTGGCCCCCACCCGGCTGCTCGCCCACTCAAGGTGTGGGGTGGGGGGGCGCCAGCCTGATTCTCTCAGACCTGGGGCCGAGGGTCCCAGGGATCAAATGGGCAAGGTCACGCCCTCCCCCTCCCTCCGTCAGGGTGATCCTCCAACACAGGCACCACCCACACCCCGACGGGGGAGGGGCCGCGGAGAGGAGCTGAGCCCTGAGGACAGGACAGCAGAGCCGCCGGCCGGCCGGCCGAGCAGCAGCGGCAGAGCAAGGGAGAGACGGAGGACTTGCCTGAGGTTGAGGAGCAGTGAGACAGATGACAGACGGGGCGACGGACATGGGCACCTGCTACCCTCAGCCCCGCAGGGGCCAGGGAGACAGATGACACCAGGCCTGGCTGAGCCACCGAGATGCAGCCTGTGACCAGCCCAGAGGGAGCAGGGAGGCGGGAGCAGCTGTTGCAAGCAGAGGCCTTTCCTGCCCAGGGCCTCTGCGCGGCCTGGGAGGGCGCAGCCATGCAGGGAAGCAGGCGTCCGAGGGTGCTGTGTTCCTGATCACACAGCGGTGGCTGCCCTGGCCCGAGCGGACCCCACCCCCACACAAGAGCCTGTTCCCCTCACAGGTGCCAAGTGCCGCCCCAGCACCACTCTGAAGGGTCCCTCGCTCCTTCCATCACAGAAAAAAGGAATGTGGCAAAACCAGGGGGCGTCATGGTATCCGGGAATCTCCCACAGGTCCCCGGTCTGCTGGCTACACGTTGTAGGATGTCACCTCGTGCAGGGACATTCTTGGGCAAAGCAGAGGGAGGGGAGTCAGGGAAACCCAGCAAGCACTTGCTGCTCTGACAATAGAGCTGGGCACAGACCTCTGGGTCACTTTGGGCAGATGCCACCCCCTCCGGGCCTCCGGCTGTAGTTAGCTGCCAATAGCTCCAGTTGGCTTTGTGCCCTTCCTGCCCAGGTGCCACAGGTTCCCTGGGTCCCCTGTGGACTCAGTCCTGGAGCCCCAGAGCTGGAGCCCCTCTCAGAGGGGAAACTGAGGCCAGGACAGGGGGAGGGACATGTTCAGGGTCCTACACCAAGTTGGTAGCAGGTCAGGCTCAGGACCCAGGTACCAGTGACAGATCCTGATCTGCCAACCCCAAGTCCCTTCTGGGACCTTACCAGTCCCTGAAAAGGGCTGCCTTGCCAGCTAACCCGGGACACCAGGCCTGGGCCTCAGTTCCCTCACCAGGAGGGGGCTGAATGGTCCCTACCCGGTGAGCTTCTGTGAGGGTGTGGTGAGCTCTAGTGCATGAAGTGCCCAGCTCGGTGCCGGGCTCTGCGAATGGCAGCTGTTGTTAACGTAGGTTTTATCGCTATTTCTTCACAGCCCTCATCACCCAAGGTGAGGTTCCCTTGGACTCAGGCTCGCTGAACCCTGAAGTCATATCCCCCCAGGTCCCCCACTGCAGGCTGCCCACCGAGCTCCCGAGCCAGAAGGAAGCCCTGGACTCTCTGCCCCAAGGAGAGCCCTCCCCGCCCCATGGAGCGTGCAAGGGCTCCGCGGCCTCAGCCCCTCCCCGAGTCGGAGGAGAGTATGGACGGAGCAAGGTCGGCCTGAGCGTCCGCCTGGCTCGGGGTGGATGAGGAGCTAGGGATGTGGGCAGCAGAGGTCAGCAGGGACAATGTGGCCTGACCAGCTCTGAGACCTTGCATGAGTTTCAGGCAAGCACTCTCTGAGCCTCAGTGTCTCCCCATGTGGCAAGGTGAGTGCCACCCAGGGCTCCCACAAAACCCTAAGACACGGCGGAGGCCAACACACTCTGTGCAGGGCAGGAGGACCCACAAATGCACCGCCTTGGGCTCCTGCTCATGCAGCCACACTCCTTCGGGGACACAGGTCAGCTCTCGGGAGAGGTTGAGGGAGGTGCAGTCTGTATCCGGCCTCCCAGGAGCAGGGATGTGAGGCTCAGCCGGGGAAATCTCATTTGCAGCAGCTGACAAGCCCTGGCACGGGCTCTTCCCTCAGCCAGCCTAGCCCAGGCTCCCTGAGGTGTCATTGTCACTGCCTGTATCAATGCCATTACCCAGGATTAGGAGGACCAGGGACTCCTGGGGTCCGGCCAGCACTCTGAGGCAGGCAGCGCCTCACCTCTCTGTTGGAAACGCAGCACCAGGCCAGCGGACCCAGAGACCACTCTGGCCTCAGAGACAAAGCCTGCCACCTCCTCAGGGCAGAGACCCAGGTCCGGGGGCTGGACACTGGGTCTTGCCGCTGCCTCCACCTCACCGGGGCTCCTGGGCAGGCTGCCCTGGGCCTCAGTTCCTCATCTGTAAAATGGGATAATGATACCTTGGCCATTGAACTACCATTTGGTAAGTTAACCATTTGGATTTCAGGAGCAATCAGCCCCAGATGCAGGGCAGGGATGTTGAGGGCAAAGGGTTCTGGGATTGGATGCTGAGCTATGTGACCTCGGGCACATTAATTAACCTCTCTGGATCGTTTGTGTCTGACATCTCATGCCCCTTGAATCTCATATCAACCCTGCACGCTGGTGCTGTTAGCCCATTGCAAAGATGAGAAAACTGGGGCCTGTCCTTCCACAGAGCCCTCCAGAGGGCTGGAGCCATGGCAGGACTGGACATGCGCTGGCCATCTGGTGGGTTTCCTGCCCGTGTGTCCCTCCCTATCAGAGGACCGTGTGCAAGCCCGAGCAAGCCTCGAGAGACTCCGGTTCCTCCCTCAGTCAGAAGTACTGATGCCAGGCCAGCCGTGCTCCTCAGCCCCTCGGCACGCCCCCACCTCAGGCCTTTGCACATGCTGTTCTCTCTGCCTGGAATGTTCTTCCCAGTGTCCTCACGACCCCCTACATCTCTTCATTCAGTTCTCCGCTCCACTGCTCCCACCCCACCCCTTCCCTGCCACCAAATCTGAGACAACTCACTCATCGCCCAACCCTGGCTTTCGTCCCTCGCAGCACTCACCACGGACATGATTCAGTTCTTTGTCATCGCCCCCCCTTAGCCCACCGCCAGCGTGAAAGCAAAGCAGGCCTTGGTCTTGTTCACTGCCGTCACCCCGTGCCTGGAGCAGAGGGGGACACCGCGGTGCTCAGCAGGGGTGTGGAAGGAGAGCGCAGGCTGGGGGTGGGGAGAGGCCCTGGGGTCCCAGCCGCCCCGAGTCAGGTGCTAAATATCAAAAGAGGACCTCCCCATGTTTGGTGCTCGTGCCATGTCAAGAAACATGCCAAGCCTCCCTTTTAGCCTCCCGACCCCCTTAGGCCTCCCATTTTATAGACAAGGAACCGAGGCTCAGAAAGGTGCAGCAACATGCCCAAGACCACACAGCCAGGAACCCGGGCCAGCCTGAGCTCTTGGCACCACCAGGCTCTGTAGGATCCCTGCAGAGGCGACCTCCCGCGACTTGCAGATCTCCCGTGACAGGGCTCAGCACCCACCGGAAGCTACTATCCCCTTCCCGAACAGCTCTGATTGCTGGAAACTTCTATCACAAAGCCAATTCTGGCTCCTTGTACCTCTGTTCATAGGTCCCAGCTTGCCACCTGGAGCCTCTGGGGACAAAGCCAATACCCCACAAAGGCCTTCCGATATCTGCTGATCTGTCATCACTCCACTTATCCGAGCTGGACAGCCCCGTGTCCTCCACCTGCTCTTCCCGTGCGGGGTGTCAGGTCCCTCCCACCCTTGGGTCCAGCTGCCCCAGGTCCTGCTGGCTGTCAAGGTCCCTCAGACAACGTGTCGCCTGGAGCCAGGCATCAGTGCGACAGGGCTGGCGAGGATCGCACCAGAGGCCCTCCGGCGCCCCGCTCCTGTTGATGCGGCCACATGTGCCCTGGCGCTGTGTCCTCGCCTCGTCCTAGATGTCAGCCAAACCCCCGGCTCCTTCGCACACACTGCCTGGCAGCCCCGGTGCCCTCGCAGCGCCCTCGGCGGCTCTGGGCAGTGTCTGCTCAGGTCTCACCCGAGGCGCTGGGTTTCATCCGCCCCACTCAGTCACGTCCTGTTAGCCTCAGCCCTGCACGCCAGCCGCTCCGGTGCCGGGGAGCCGGCCTCTGCCCCTCACTGCCTCAGCACCCACCGCCCGCTCTGCGTCGTCTTGCCCGGGCCGCGGCTGTGTCTGTGCCGCGGGGAAACGAGGACCAGGCCCGGGCCAGGGAGCACGAGCCGGGGCTGGGGGGAGCACGCAGACGCCAGCTGCACTCCGGCCCACATTCCTTCACATCCCACGTGTAGTTATGCGCGCCCACCACGCGCCCGGCACTGCGGCAGCGCGCTCGCCGTGCCCTCACCGGGTCGCTCGGAAGAGCTCAGCGGGAACAACGCAGCCACGGCAGCCACGGCTGGCAACGGTGCGGGCTACGTGGGCTCGCAGGGCCTAGACGCATTGAGCGCACACCCCGGACCCACAGTCCCGGCCCAAGGAGCCGCGTGGGGCCCTCCCGCCATGCCGCAGGCCTTGAGCAAGGCAGTGCCTCACCTCTCTGGGCCTCAGTTTCCTCATCTGTTTGGAGGAAAACAGCAGTGCACCAGTGTCTCTCCGGTTTGCCCTGTCAACTGCCCACCGTGCCGCCCCATGACACCTGGTCCCTGTGCTTCCCCTGCTCCCAGGGCGCCCCGTCCGTCCCACTCCACGTCCAGCCTCAGTGGAAGGAGAGAGGCACGGGACGGAGGGTTTCACCAAAAGCCTTGGCCCTGGGAAACCACCCACGGCCTGACGGGAGAGGCCCGGCCTGGGTGCTGTGGGCAGCTTAGCCGCCCGGCCCCCTCCCTGGCACCCCCCACTGCCAGGCACCTGGGGACAGTACGAGGCCCACAATCAGGGATGACCGGCGTTAAAATCCACCTCCTGGCACCACCCAGGGGTCATCTCCTGGCTTTCCCAGAGTCTTCCAGGCTATTCAGGGCACTGCCTCCCTCACCCCCTCTCCCGTACCTGGCCCTCACCTTGCCTCTGCTGGACCCCACCGCCCCCACTGACTCTGTTTCCCTCATCTGACCCCTGCCCTCCCCACCTGACCCCACCTCCCCATCTGACCCCACCTCCCCACTTGACCCCTGCCCTCTCCCCACCTGGCCCACGTCCCCCACCTGACCCCTGCCCTCTCCCCACCTGGCCTTCACCTCCCCAACTCAGCTGCACCCCTGGGCACTACTCACCAGTCTCCACTGGACCCGCTCTTTCACCAGTGCCTGCGCACGCACGGCCGCCTCTGCCTGCACGGCCTCCATTCATTCATTCAATAAACATTTATGGAGCACCTACTATGTACCAGGCACCGGCTAGGCCCGCCCTCCCAGCTCTGCCTCCTCCACCTGTTCCTCCCCCAGGGTCCTAAGAGGTGAACAATTCCCTGCCTTCTAATACCCTAAGGGCTGTCCCAAGGCAGGGACGGCACATTTGGGGGCCCCACAGGAGAAATGGACGCTCTGGGTGACAGGAAGCACAGCCTACTCAGAGGTCACCTGGCAGGGGAGGGACAGGCAGCCTCGGGCAAGGTGAAGAGTCATCAGTGCCCACACAGGCTGGGCCTAAGCACTTCTCATGTAATTGTCAGCACAACCTATGAGTCAGTATTGTTATTCCCACTTTGCAGATGAGGAAACTGAGGTCTCACAACTGCTACGCAATAGCTTTCACCCTCCCTGGCACCAGAGAGGAGAGATGCTATGGGATCTTGTTTTATCTGGACAGTGGTCTTAAGTTTTTTAAATTAGCTGCCAATATTGCAAACTTGGGAGGTACATTATTTCAAAAATCCCATGTCTGGGATCCAAAAAACCCTGGAAGATCCAGTTGCCCTGGGTTTGCCTCCCTGCCAGGATAGGGGAGGCACAGGTGGGCCCAACCTCCTCCCTGCCTCTCTGGCTTGGGCGGCTCGCTGACCCTACACTGAAGTCTGTGAGGCCGGTGACAAGAGGGAACCCCAGCTTGCATGGGGAATCCCATGAGCCTCTCAGTCTGGGACCCAAGGGTACCACAATCCCTGCCACCCGCACTCGACCCCTGCCTAACCCCACACCCCCACCCATCCTGCTGGTCTGCGACTCTGGGTTTTTGGCTCTAGGATACTAACATCCTAGATTTGTTGTTTTGAGGGGTCTCTAATTATGAGTCTGGGGCTCAAGCGTTCTAGAATGTATCTACAATTTGGTCCCAAAAATCCACTGAGTCTTGGCCTCTATGGGTCACCAATGCTACAGGACTTTAAGCTGCCCTGACCCACCGACAACTTCCCCTCAGCTCCAAATAGGCCACCGGGGAGAGGCCCGAAGCCAAGGGAGCAGCCACAATGGCCTCCCCGGGCCTGCCTGTCACTCCGTGAGGCCCGCTTCTCCTCTGGCCCTCCAAAACCCTACTGGGTCAAGTTTTGGGCTCCTGCTGGAATTTGAGGGTTACTCTCCCCCAAACATGATTCTCACCCCATAAAACTCTGCCGGTTTCTGGTCAAGGCTGCTAGGGACCCCAGGGGGCCTGAGGCCTCTCACCCCAGCGGAGAGCCTGCACCGAGGGGCTCTGGGTTTCTGGAATGGCCCCTTGCTTCACCCTTCTCCTTGCAGACTTCGGTCCCCCTTGCACTGCTCACCTGGGACTCCTGCCTGCCGCCCTAGCTCCTGCCTCGACCAGGCCTCTACCAGGGCCCTGGAGCCCTCTGGGGCCAGGCTGAGAAACCCCCCCTAGGCCACAACCTTGAACCAGGAGGTCAGAAGGGGCAGTAGAGACGCTGCCCAGGATGGGCCGAAATTCCCTCTCTTGGCCCTGAGACCCGCTTCTCTGCAGCGGGTCGGGGAGGCCAGCCCGGACTGAAGGATGCCTCGAGGCCATGGGGCCTGCAGCTGCAGCCAGGGAACAAAGGGGGCTGTGTCAGTGCCGAGGGGCTGACAGGGAGCCCCGGAAACGCCCGGGGGAGGGCCACCCCATGACTGCGGCTGGGCAGAAACCACGGCCCTGACGTGTGGCTAAGTGACAGCTCCTGTGTCCACTGACTCAGTGTGGCCAACCCACCAAGACCAGCCCCCCCCTCCAGAGTGCCCTGGAAGGGCAGGGGCCACGTTCAGCTCAAATCCAGGCTCTGCCACTTAACACCGTGGTCCTGCAAGCCACTTCTTTCCTCTGAGTCTCAGTTTCCTCTTCTGTAAAATGGGGCAAGAAGGGCGCCACCTCGGAGGGCCGTAGAGGGAAGAGCCACAGCGCAGGGTCTGGGGCAGGGCAACTGCTCGGTAGAGTTGGCTGCTGCCCGTGGCCTGGCTCATGCAGCGTGGCACGTGCCTGGCACACAGTAGGGCCTCACCACCCACCGCCGCAGCAAAGACAGCGAGGAAGGATGAGGCCTGGCCCGACAGCACCTTCCTTCCAGTCCCGAGGGCAGCGCATCCCTCTGCCCCATCCCTGTCCTCTCTCAAGGGCCAGGCGCCCCAAAGGCCTGCTCCCACCCGCCTGCAGCCTATCCCCGGCCTTGGTTTCTCTCCCATTGCCAAAGCACAATGGCTGTTATAATTAACGAATTATCTCAGTGCGACAGCTGTGGTCCTTTGAAAATTAGGTTGAATAACAAGATCCCGGTGTATGGTAATTTCTTTTCCTCTCTTTCTCCCCTTTCTCTCTCCCTCACCTCAGCCTTGCCATGCATGCAAATGTTCTCCCTTCTCCTCCAGCCCGGCACCTTCCTCTTCTGTGGCTGCACCTCCTCCCCAGGACGGCAAGGGGACAGACTAAGGTTCTGCCTCCCAGTGAAAAGACAGGTGGGGGCTGACCCTCCGGTCCCCTCCTGTGTGGCAGGCACTGGGCAAGGCACCTGGTACGTGTGACTTCTGTCCTTGGCAGACCTAAGTCCTGCCGCTCCCTCGGGGGCTGGGGACCTCCCAGGCCAGGCCACTCCCCCTTGCACTTAAGCAGTGGCCTTCCTGGAAGTCCTGGTCCTGCTCACTGCTCGTCTCAAACCTGCTTCCCCCAGCCCCACCCCAGGAGTATCTGGGCCCCTTCCGAGGCTTCCAATACCAGCGTTGAGCTGACCGCAGCCAACCACCGTGCCCGGCTGCCTGCTGCCCCCTCTCTGGCACCTGGAACTCCACCCGTCTGTGTCCACAACTGGACTCATCCCCTCCCCTCTCCTGCTTCTCTCCTGGTTCCCAGACCCAGTGAGAGGCATCCAGGCCCACCCGGCTCTCCGCTCCTAGGGGCTCCGGGCGGCTGTCCCCACTGCCCGTGTTCTGCTGCAGCCTCCTTCCTCCCCAAAATGCATTTCTCAGACAGCACCCTCACTGGTCTCTCTACCTCCAATCCTACCGCCCGCTTCCATCCACCCTCCACCCAGCAGAGGATGTGCTTTCTAGAACATAAATCTGAGCATGGCTCTCCCCTGCCGAAAAGCCTTCGTTGGCTCCCGGCTGATCTGGGAAAATTCCAAAGACATCCAGAGCCCTGTCCACGTGGTCCTGCGGGACCAGGAGCCTGCTCTCCTCTCCTGCCCTCCTGCCTGCCCCCGCCTGGCTGGGCTATCTCTTGAGGGTTCCCACAGCCCCTGGGCTTCCTCCATCACAACCAGAATCCTAACCGCTGCTTTCACCCTTCGATTGCATTCCCCGAGAAAGGGCCCTGACTCTCCCTCAGCGCCAGGCACCTAGCAGGTGCTCAATAAATACCTGCTGATGACTGGATAAAGGAGGCCCGCTCACCCCTTTATAGATAAGGAAGCCGAGGCTCAGAGTAATTAATGACTTGCTCGAGATCACACAGCTCATGCAGACAAAACCAGGATCTGAACCTAGGTCTGTGACCCTAATGCCAGTGTTCCCACTGCCTGGGAGGTCTGTGAGGGTCAGCTTTTGCACAGATCTCAGGGGACTTGAACCTCCCTCCAGCCTTAGTTGGATGATAAGGAGAGAGGCTCCCAGCCCAGGCTGTCAATCCCTTGACTTTGACCTTGGACTAGCCACATGACTCTCGGGGCCTCAGTCTGCTCATCTGTAAAGTGGGAGGAAGCCCCACCTCACTCCCCATCTCACAGGCAGCTGCCAGGGCAGAAACTCAGGTCTTGCAGAAAGCCAGTCCTGCTAACATCCGGGGATTTTCCTATGCTCATGCTCCAAACCCAACCACACTGCCCTCGGCAGGCACTCCCCAGGGCTTTGGGGAGGGTCCCCAGGATGGGAGAGGTCACACAGAACAGGGACCCCCTCAACAAGAGGTAACAGGAAAAGCAGGGGGAATTTGGGGGTCAGATCATAACCTTTGGCAAGAAGCTTCCCTCTCTGAGCCTCGGTGTCCTACTCTGTGAATCGGGCCCATTAATGCCCGTTTGATGGGGGCGTGCAATGAGGACTAATGTCGAAAGTGCCTAGCACAGTGCAGACACCACCATGGCCACGTGGCTGCAAGGTTCACGGGAACGTGATCCTGAAGGGCACCCCAGGAAGAGCAGAGGAGAAGCGGGTGGGACAGAGCAGGACCCTCTGTTCCTGACTCTCCCTCCTCTACAGCCCACAATGGCTCCCACTGGCCCCAGAATAGAGCCCACACCCCGATGTGTGGCCCTCGAACCCTTCTCTCCCAGCCCCCCATGTCCCCTCACAACACTATGGAGTTTCAGGGATGCCACCCACATGCCCTCCAGACCTCTGCTCATGCTGTTCCTAAGCCTGGGAGCCATGCCCACCCGTGCACACCCTCTGGGGCCCAGACCTCACGCCTCCTCCTCTGAGAAGCCTTCAGAGACTTGCCCTCGTCAGGGAGAGTGATGGGCTCCCCGCTCTGCCCCCACCCCTGATGCATGGCCCATGAAATCCTGGAAGGGTGCTAGAGATCACCCCACCCCACCTCCCCCATTTACAAGTGGGGAAACTGAGGTGCAGGCAGGGAACAGCAGCTCTGCAGTGACGCACTTGAACTCAGGTCTCTGCTGCTTCCAGCCCTCCAAGTGGCTTCTCCTGCTGAGCTGTTCAGTCCTTGCCTGTCTTCTCCGTGCCCCCAGCCCAGTGCCTGAGGACGGTACCCCATCTTCCTCTCTGCACCCCTCCCTCCCAGTGCCTAGCCTAAGGCCTGGCGCATAGTAGGCACTCAGTAAATGTCTGTTGAATTGAATTGCGCTCAGGGCGGCCAGTCGTCTCTGCTCTGTAAGAGAAGCATAGAGTTAGTGGAGCTGTTCCCATGGCGACCAGGGGGTGGGAACCAAGCTGGTGGGGGGAGGAGTCTAGCCTGCCCCAAGGACCCAGGGGCCCTGGGGAGGGGTCCTGCGAAGCTGGAACATTCAGACTTAGATGAGTCTGAATTCTGCCCCAACAGGGGCATGGCCCTGGTAAGTCACAGTGCCCCAGGGCCTCGCTGGCCTCATCTGTCAAATGGAGATGACACTCCAGGGCCCTCCAGGCTAGGAGGACTTGCTAGTACGGAGAGATGTGAGGAGTGTACACGGTGACTCCCAGCTCACAAGCACCTGACACAAGAGTCGGTTGGGAATGATGCCCATTCTACAGATGAGGAGACTGAGGCTTAGAGAAGGGACTGGCTTGACCAAGGCCACACAGCCTGTGCACTTGATCTCATGCTGAAAGCACAGTCTCCCCGCAGAGCTGGAGGGAAGCAAGGTGTGACAACAAACCCCAGACAAAGACGCCAAAGGGTGGCCCGAGCCTAACCCAGGCTGCCATAGATTTTCCAGGTGAAAGGCCCAGCATGAGCCCCGGGCTGTGAAGGGAAAGGTGAGAAGCCGCATTCTCCCCTCCCTGTGGGTGTGAACTCTGATTCCACAGCCCCCCAGAGGGTTCAAAGCCATCCTCAGAGCCAGAGGCTGCAAAGGCCCCGGCAGGGCCAGTGTTAATATAGATCAGTGGGGACTATAAATACTCACCAGGCTGGACCCTGCAGGGCCAACCCAGAGCTGCCAAGGCACAGGCTCCGACCCAGCCCTGCCCCCAGCCCCTCTCCCTTTCTGGGCCTCGGTTTCCTCATCTGTCAACAGCAAGCTGCACCAAGACCGTGACTGCTAGGTTTTGCCCAGCTACACACAGTTCTCTGACCCCAGCCAGCCTGGCCCGGGGGAGGCCTTTGAGGGCCGGGCGCAGACCTGCATCTACCTGGCACAGCCAGGCAGGGGCTCGGCTGCGTCCCAGCTCACTGGCCTGGAGTGGGGAGAGGCAGGGAAGGGGTCCTAGCAGCCAGCCATTCATTCGTTCACTCCCTCATTCATTCAAGCAGCCCTTCTTTGAGCACCTCCTGCTGGGAGCTGTGGACTCAGCCAAAGACGCGGTCAGGGTTCTAGTGGGGAAGACGGGGAGATGCACAAGCGCCTGTTCCCCTCCCGGCCCAGGGCTGGGTGGGGGCCATCCTCTGGCACCCGTGCCCCGTCCAAGCCTGCGTGACAGGATGTGGTTTCACAGCTGCCTCCTGCCTGGACCAGGGCTCATCGAGGACAGGGACGGAGTGGACAGTCTCACTCAGCCTGTAACCCCGGGGCCCGGCGCGGCACCCAGCAGGCTCTCCATAAGGCTCCCGGGCTGAGGGGACAGTAAGGAATGCCGGGAGCATGAGCGAGAGCGCCGAGTGCAGGCCGTGACCCACCGGCACCGGGCCCGCACACTAACACATGGCAGCCGCGCCGTCACGCCACTTGAAGGGTGAGGAAACTGAGGCTGACGGATGACGAGGGTATGCCCAATGGCCCGCAGCTCAAATAGCCCAGCACCCACAGCTCCCAGGCACGCACGAGACGGACTGATGCGTGCTAACTCACGACACAGCAGTCTGACCATCAAAGGGAGGTCTGGGACTCCCCAAAGGCCGAGCAGAGGTGAGAGGTCAGGGTCCCATTTTCTCATCAAAGCCTCAAAACCACCTGGAGCAGCAGACAGACCCTCGTATGACAGGCAGAGAAATTGAGGCTCTCAGGCAGAGGGGGTCCTGCCCCCAGCCCCGGGCCTGACAAATACTCCGAAGGCCCTACCCGGGCAGAGCCTCAGTCCCACCCCCACCCCCCTCTGAGATCCACAGGCCCAACCCTGCCCCTTGCCGGCCGAGCGACTTGGGCAGTATCAGCCTTCTCTGAGCCTCGGCTTCCCAAAGACCCATATCCCCTGCCCCACGCAGCTGCTGCAAGGGGCAAGGGGTAGACCGATGAGAGACCACCACATAAACTGTAAAGCGCTGTCCATCTGAAGGGAATTTAATTGTCACTGGTATACTTTCCTTGGCTTTCCTCAACCACTTCTCCAGAAAGGCTCCGGCAGTGTTTATCAGACGCTCTCAACGAGGCTGCCTGTGCTGAGGGCTCAGGATCCCGGAAACCAGGTCACATTTTTATACCCATTCTGCAGATGAGGGAATTGAGGCTCAGACAGATTAAGTGACTTCCTCAAGATCACACTGCAAGAAAGTGAGAGTGCTTCGCCATGACATCATACATCTGCCCCCGAGTGTCTGCACATCCGGCTCTCTGTGCCCGCGAGAGCCCTCTGGCTCATGAACGCCCACCTGCTCCCGGCTTTATCCGACTTCCCAGATGTATGCAATATTCATATTTCCATCAGCAACAGCTCAGGCACCCCCTCCAAGGCCTTCGGGAGCCCCATTAATCATTCAGGCACACCTGCATATTCATTAACTTCCGAATTAATACAGGGTCCCTTATTACTTCGGGCCTGCTGCCTGCATTAAAGACACTTCAACTTCATTCATTATTAAACTCCCCTGATAAATGATTACGTCCCTCCTGCACAGAGGGGGACAGCACCCAGGCCCCACAGCCCGTCAGCCTGCTCCCAGTAACAGCTGCTGTGCAACCTTGAGCCAGGCCCTCACCCTCTCTGGGCTTCCGGCATGTTTGCCTAGTACGATCAGGCAAATGACAGTTTCTAAGCACCTCCTGGCCTCATCGAGGCGGCCCTATCTCATCTTTTGTCCCTTCTCTGCACGTGTCTTTCTTGGACTCACGTAATCCCCCATTCTCCTCACAATGGCAGGGGAGGTGCTGTCATCTCTGGAGTTTTCCGTGTCCTCCCCCACAAGCAGCCTCCACTTGCACCTGGGCCCGGGCCTCAGGTCCCGGCACCAGCCCATCACCTTGAGGGCATCATCTGTCCCTGGGCTAACCTGGCTTGGCAGACCACGACATGTGCCAGACCAGAGAGGCCAACGGACCCCACGACCAGCGGGTAGACTCCAGCTGCCACACAACAGCCTCGATGAAGACAGCGAGGATGACCGCAGCCAGCACTTCCTGAGCTGTGCTGTGCCCAGGCCTGTGCTAAGTCCTGCACGTCCCCTCCTGGAGCAGCTGCCCCCTAACAGAGGCGAACGCTGAGGCCAGTGAGGTCGCGTTCATCTCCCCAGGAAGGGCTGGAGCCGGCTGTGAGCCCAGGCTCTCTTATTTGAGGTCCTGAGTGGCGCCCGTCACAAGTACCACCTGGAGGCCCTGACTTCGGCCACCATCCTGCCCCGGCCGCCTCCCCCTCCCCCAGCACCTCCGTCTCTTCCTAACTCTCCCTCCATATGCTGCTCCTGCCTAATGGAGCCGCAGGCAGCTCAGAATGGGTCCCCGTTCGCTGGCAGACACCCCAATCAATCTCCATTATGCTTGGCGCTGAGCAGAGCCTCGAACGAAGCGTGCTGATGCCATCATGGGCATCACCCCTGCTGGCTACGACCCGCCTGCCGCCTCCACTCAGTGTGCTCACCAGGCCACAGGGCCACGACATCAGCAGGCCCCACTGCTGCATCCTGCAGGTAGATGCTGGGCCAGAGGCTTTGCTCTCGACCCCACAGGCTGTGTGACTGTGGGCCCACTGCCAAACCTCTCTGTGCCTCAGTCCCATGACTGGATCATGCCCGACTCCACCCTCTCCCTTGTCCTTCATCTCCAGTCCTTCTCAACACCTGTAGAGGCCACGCACCTGTGTGACCACTGCTGCCCCTCAGTCCAAGCCACCAGCAGCTCTTCTGTGCATGGCAGCACCTGTCCCTGACATCCCCTGGGTTCCTCCCTCCCTCTGCCTGGCTACCAGAGAGCCTCTCAAATGGCAGTCTCTCGTGGACCCACCGAGGCCCCTCTCTTAACACCCCTTCAGAAGCTTCCATGGTCCCCAGGCTGAAGCCAGAGTCCGCCTGAAGGTTGAGGCCACTGGAGGGCCACGCTCAGCCTCCTGCTCCAGACCTGCCCCTCCCGGGCAGCCTCGCCTCTCCCGGGTGATGCTCCCGTCCCGGACTCCTTGGCGAGCGTCTGTCCCTCCCAGACTGTCCACGCCTCGTGGCGGAGAGCAGAGTGTGTTTCCCGCAGCTCCAGCGCGGCTCACATAGGCAAAGCAGTGCTGGCCTACACGGGTACCTATGTCAAGGGCAGAGTAATCCGCCCCCCAGGCTGTGGTGACCGTGAACCCGGCACCTTGCACACTGTAAACAATGAACTCTTCGCTCCTCTTCTGGGGCCAAGCACTGGGCTGGCTGCTGCAAACACAGCCACCCCACTGTACAGGACAGCATGGTAAAGATCACTGGACCCACTTTCCAGATGAGAAAACCAAGGCTCAGAAAGACAAGGTGACCTCAACAAGTCACGGCTGGCAAGTGGTGGGGCTGGGAACCCGGCTCTGGCTGGGTCTGGTTCCGGCAGCTGGAAGGAAAGTCCTCAAAGCAGTTAAGAAGCGCCGAGCGCTGACCACGTGCCAGACCCGAATAAGCGATTTACATTTATGAAATCATTAAACCCTGTCCGCAGCTCTGTGAGATGGGCACTAGTGTTCTACCCATCTGAGAGATGATGCAACTGAGGCCCAGAGCAGCGAAGCCACTTGCCCAAAGGCACACAGCTAAGACATGGAAGAGCCTGACACACACCCAGTTGCAGCCCCCGGAATACTCTGCCCAGATCTCCCCAGGCCCCTCTGCTGACGGGGAACCTCTGCGGTGAGAGGTGTCCCCTTGCTGGCTCTGTGGCAGCAAGGACTTGAGCAGGGCCCTTCCATCTCTGGGCTTCAGCTTCCTCACCTGCGAGGGGCCCTTCCAGCAACGGCGCATTACCCGCACACCGCTGGACCCACTGCACACCAACCGGGCTTGGCACCGTGGGCTGCAAAGACGTGCAAACTGGTCTCCGGCCTGCAGCGCATCACCAAGGGCTAGGAGACACAGGGAGGGAGCCACCTGTTCAGGGCTCAGGGAACAAGCAGGGGGTGGGCCCCTGCCTGCCGTCACCAAGAGCACCACCAAGCCAACAGGAAGCCAGAAGAGAGGCCGTGGGTGCGACACCTAAAGCTGGTGTTCCCCCGGGAAGGCTCGGCACCGCTGGGGACCTGCTGCCACCCAAGGGGCCTGGGGACCCCGAGAGGGCCGCATCCTGCCAACCAGACACTCCACACCCAACAAGCACCTATGTGCTTCACAACCATGTGCCTGGCCTAGGAGTCTGGCACACGGCGGAGCAGACGAAGATGAGCAAGGAACTCGCAGACACGTGCAGGACTCGGGCGACTGGAAACCCTCCCCAGTGCACTGGACACTCCTGCTGTTTAAGGAAACCTTCCTGTGAATTATTTTGTAAAATAAATAATCAGCCTCTAATTTCTCTTATAAAAAGTCTGAATTCTCCGATTGGGTTTGCTTAAAGTGAGGTAATACTTTCTGGGTGCATGTGTATTGCACACTCAGTGTGAGCATGGAGGGTGGGGACGATGGCTGCAGCCCCTGTGTCCCCAGCCCCCAACACGGGGCCAGCACGCAGAAGCTGCTCAGTAAACGCTGCCGAGGCAAACCCTGTTCACGCTCATTTCCAAGCCCCAGCGTCAAAGCTGCTTGTGAGCCGGGATCCCCTGTGCACCTTGCTCTGCTCTGGCTACTTCCAGACCTCTGGCCACTTCGAAGAGGTCAGAGCTGGC
>CAUYSK010093749.1:0-19323 GCA_963575035.1 Avahi laniger
TGTGATAAACCAAGCTGTGATCTCAGAAAGGATGGATTAAGGTCAATGATCTCTGGCTAAGCATCAAATCAACCTAATAGTTATTTGGTTTGCAGTCAGATATCTTCACTCTGTCTCCAACCCCAGTCTCTACTTTGATCACACCACTGATACTAGGACCCTTCTGCTGAACTCTTGTTTTAGCCCATCAGAAACAAGGTATTGCCTTACTCTGCTTACGTGCTTTCCTCCAATGACTATAAAGTTCTGTTCTTCATTGTTATGTATTCATGGATTTTCCATCAACATGTTATGAATCCTATCGTTAGGACCATCAAATTCACTTTTCTTATGCCAACATCCTTAACTAATAACAACTTTAACAAGTGTTAGCTGTCAGTAGCTAGATTTTCCAGGGAGTCTAGAATTCTCCCTAGTACTTCATCTCTTCCACACCTGCATCCTACATCTTTAATTTCAGTTCTTACACTATTTTATACTTCCCTATTCCATTGTTATGTCAGGACATATCCTGAGACACATCTTTCATAGTCAATGTGAAGCAATGCAATTAAATACAAGGCATCCCTTTCCCAGAATATAAATAGGAAAAACCTTTTATTTTCTTCAATCCCTCAAACTCCAAATCAATCCTGAAGCCAATTTGTTTGTCTTTAAAAAAAAAAAAAAAAACTTGTACTGTTTTAAAAGAGAGATTTTGACTGATTGATTGATCCACCCATCCCAAACTAATGTTGAGTTGCAAATAGCAATGACATTTCTAAGAGCTGTGCTGTATCTTCAAACCCAAGGTGATGGATATCTGTGAAGTTTCACCATACCAGGAGAGTTGTCACACCACTGGCTCTATTCTATATGCTCTACTTGTTTTCTAGTTAACAGTTGTACAATATATATTAGCTCACTCCCATGCAAACAGATCAAGATTGACACCTAAGAGCTCATTATTATTAAGGGGAAAAGAAATTCTTAGGAACTCAGTAAAATATAGTTTAAAACAAACTTCTGTATAAAAATGACTGGTGCTCTCACTCTGTCTAAGTAGCAATACCCTCTTTCATTGAGTACATGATTCTCTTTCAAAATATCACTAGCCTGTTAACTCCTTATGCTTAAGCAAAATGTCTAGCTTTAGAGAGGAAAAGCATTGAAAACACATTTTCATGATTATTTTTGCTAAACCGTCACGTGATTATTTTCTTATCTCCAATGCAAGAATGAATGTCATTTCAGAAAAAAATTTAATATGCCCCAAACTCCCCCTAACCTCAATAATTCATCAGGGACCAGTGTCCCTGAGGACCTGAGGACCAGAGACCAACGGCCTAAACAATTAAGCTTGAGTAAAATTATTATCATCATATTTGTCAGACTCAATCTCTTGCCTATATCTTCTGTTATCCCCAGATTCTCATAACTTCAATTCACTGAATCCCTACCTATGGGTTCAATCTGAAACACTTTCAGAAACAACCTTAGCTAAATCTGCTGTTGTACGTGGAGCCAGAGGAAGACATCCTAGGAGTAAGGCCTAGGAAATGCAAAGTCCCTGAGTTAGGGAACAGGAAGGACGCTACTGTGGCTGAAGGCTGGTTATCAAGGCAATATGAGTTGTGTGGTAGGCAGAATAATACCCCTGCAAAGATGCTCATGTCTGCTGGAACCTGTAAATCGTGGGAGAAGGGACTTTTCAGATGTCACTAGGAGTACATACATTCAGGTAGGAAATTATGCTAAAATATATAGGTGGACCATTTTGATCATGTGAATCCTTTAAAAGTGAAGAAACTTGCCAGGCTATGATCAAAGAAAGAGGTGACTATCGAAGAAAGGTCAGAGAGATGGCAGCCTGAAATGGATAACATGCCTTGTTGCTGGTTCTAAGATATAGTGCAAGAACTAGATAAAGGCCTCAAGAAGCTAAGAATGGCCATTCTGATGGTCAGCAAGGAAAAAGAGACATCAGTCCTATAACCACATGGAATTGAATTCTACATAACAGCAAGAACAGATCCTCCACTGGAACTGCCAGAAAGGAAGCCAGCCCTGCTGACACCTTGATTCTAGCATCTAGGACTCTGGGTGATAATGATGTGTCAATATAGGTTCATCAGTTTTAACAAATGTACCACTCTGGTAAGGAGTATTGATAAAGGCGGATGCTATGCATGTGTACATATAGGGTGTATATGGGAAATCTCTGTATCTTCCACTCAATTTTGTTGTGAAACTAAAACTGATCTAAAAAATAAAGTCTTAAAAAAATAAAAAAATTACTGTGGTTCCTAAGTGGATTGTATGTGTGGGGGAGCAGGTACTAGCAAGAAATAACAAGATTTGAGATGAATTTTATAGATAGAACTATCAATGTCTCTGCCTCGGGATTTGCCCCACTCTCTTGGAGTTACCAGGCAAGCAGCACCTGGGACGGCTGGCAGGTAGGGAGTTCACAGGCGGAGTACCCCTCAGTCCACTGTAGGGTCCCAAAAGGAAAGGTCCTGTTCCCTACAGATGCTTCCAGGTGGTGACTAAATTGAAGGGGAAGGGGAGAATGAAGCCATATGGTGCCTGCCAATCCACTCAGGTCTGTGGGCCGGAAGGTGCCCCGAGGGAGCTGGGAGCCTGGTGCCCTGTCCGAAAGAGGCTCACCACTCACTGGTGGCAGCCATCTCTGGGCTGATGTTAGAGGTCTCTCCAATAGCTCAGGAACTCACCAGCAGTCCGAGATGCAAGGGAGGGGAAATTTAACCACTCCACCTACCCTTTTCGCTGGTCTCCAAGCCTATCGGGGGCCTTTCTCCTTCCAGTTCTCCTTCACAACTTCTTCCTGTGGAATCTTCTATAGTTTTAGGCACCCTTCTTTCTGACCCTCATCCGATCTATGTTTGTCTGCCTGTTTATTTTTTTTCACTTTCTTCTAAAATCTATCTTTCTTGCAGAGACACTCTGGCTGGTGGTTTTTCTCGTCTGCCATCTTGCCCCTATTATCAAGAGTGTCCTAAACAGGTGGAAAACCATACCATGCTCATGGGGGCAGACTCAACATTGTTAAAATGTCTATACTACCCAAAGTGATTTACAGATTCAATGCAATCCCTATTAAAATACCAATATCATTTTTCACAGATCTAGAAAAAATAATTCTACACTTTGTATGGGAGCAGAGAAGACCCCATATAGCAAAAGCAATCCTAAACCAAAAGAACAAATTGGGAGGCATCTAGTTACCATACTTAAAGCTAGACTACAAGGCTAACTACAAGGTAACTGAAATAGCATGATACTGGCATAAGAACAGAGACATAGACCAATGGAACAAAACTGAGAACTCAGATATTAAACCATCTTCATATAGCCATCTAATCTTTGACAAAGCAGACAAAAACAAACACTGGGGAGAAAAATCGTTATTCAATAAATGATGCTGGGAAAATTGGATAGTCACATGTAGAAGATTGAAACAGGATTCACACATTTCACCTCTCATAAAAATCAACTCATGATGGATAACAAACTTAAAACTAAGGCTTGAAGCTATAAGAATTCTAGAAGAAAATGTTGGAAAAACTCTTGTAGACATTGGCCTAGGCAAAGACTTTCTGAAGAAGACCCCAAAGGCAATCACAGCAACAACAACAAAAATAAATAAATGGGACCTGATCAAATTAAAAACCTTCTGCACAGCCAAGGAAACTATCATGAGAGCAAACAGACAACCTACAGAATGAGAGAAAATATTCCCATGTTACACATCCAATAAAGGACTGATAAGTAGAATCTACATAGAACTCAGGAAAATCAGCAAGAAAAAATCAAACAACCCTATCAAAAACTGGGCAAAGGACATGCCAGAAACTTTTCAAAAGAAGATAGACTAATAACCAACAAACCTATGAAAAAATGCTCAACATCTCTAATCATCAGGGAAATACAAATCAGAACCACAATGAGATATCACTTATCTCCACTGAGAATAGGCTTTAACAAAAAGTTCCAAAGCAGTAAATGTTGGTGTGGATGTGGAGACATAGGAATGCTCATATACTCATATATGGCTCACCCATCTCAGTTCTGGAAGAAATATCTGGCCAGTTCCCAAGCCCTTATCTAAGCTAAGGCACAATTCACATTAAAATCCAACTCTTCCTCCTTCTGTCTTTTCTCCATGGACTTGTGAGTGGACATATCACCATGTCTTCAATCCAAATCTTAGGACCTGATGGGAATAGCTCAGGCAAGCTATTTACCCTAGGAGAATCAGTATTTCTGTTTGAGCTTTTTTTAATGGTTGTACATTCCAAGATGTTAGCATCAAATTCATCACCATAGAAACAAATACATTTCACTTTACTTTTATATATTAAGTTTGGGAGGCACTGAAAGAGTAGAGAGAAATGGAAAGAAATACTAGGTTAGGCATTTCTTCAGAAGTCAGTCTAAGTTAGTTTAAGATCATGATGAGTATGTCTGATAGTTCTAATAATGCAACTCTCACTATAGAATGCCTAGTTCCAAGGAAGTCAAACTTTTACACAAATATCTAAAACAGAATTTTGGAGGATATTTTTTATCATATCATTCATTGTTTTTAATCATATTCTGAAAAACTTCAAACTTTGTCTTCACTGTAATGGTGACCAGTCAATATGTTTTCTCCTAAAAGAGTCTAATCTTCTCCCTTATAGATGTCATACAGCTGTTTCTGTGCATTTTTCACTATCTCCTGTTACATTCTTTCTGTGGATTTCAGAGAAAGTTTCCTCTTTCAGGAAGAGAGAGAGAGAGAGAGAGAGAGAGAGAGAGAGAGAGAGAAAGAGGATGGAAAGGAGAGAATAATGTTAGAGAATTTTTTAAACCACAGAACGCTACACAAATGGTAGAGTATGAGTGTATGTGTACAAAGTTCAGGTTAAGTCGTCACTCAGTTATATAAAGAAGTTACCATTTCTACTTAGCCTTTGGGCTAGAAATTTCATATGCTTATTTTCTGAATTTTCACCAATGAAGGGATCACAAGACACAGTAAACCCAGATAAGCAAAAAAAACACTAGATTGGATATCTGGAGGCCTGGGTTTTAGTTCCTGTTCTGTCATTGCCAAACATGTCACCTTGTGTAAGTCACTTTTCCTTTCTAATTTATACTGATCTGTGTTTTCTTATATATATATTATATAATCACCAAGTCAAAAAAACCCAAAATGTTAAAATTAAAATTTTAGGACACATTTTTAACACAGAAATAACTACATTTTATATACATTTTTTATTTAAAAGATGAGAACCCCTGTTTCAGGAAGGAGAAGAAAAGCCCTAAGTGCAATGGCAACTAAAATGGCAACTCAAACAAGGCAAAATTGCTTCAGAAACTGATATTTTAATTAGGGACAATGTCAAAATATAATATGTTCTTTTTGTTTCATTATTTTGAATCTGTTTCCTGTTTCCCAATAAACCAAAGAAATAAACAGTGATTTTTAAAATTAATTATGTAGTGCAATTTCCCTCCAGGAAAACCAATATAGCTTAATTTTCATTAACTATATTGTAAGTCGTATTACTCTTTTGGAAAACATTCAAGGATGCTTTTATTTATAAACCAATAGATGAGAACTGTAATGCATTTATATTATGTCTGGACACTTTAAAACGGGGCTTCTTACTTGAAAGAACCAAGAAGTAGAATTCAACGATGATATTTTTCCTTCTAAACTTTTAAAAGTGAGAAACTCCAATATATCCCTGAAGCCAGAAATAGTGGCATCCAGGGTTAAACTGCAGCATTCACGATGCTAATTAGCTAACCATGACTGTATGTATAATGAAGATATTAAGCTTTCTCTAAGAACATTGCAACTTGAAATTCAAATAACTAACATTATGGGATAATTGCAAAATATGATCAACTGATTTAAAAACTACTGAAAATGTAGCACAATTCCCTTTCAAGAGGAAGAACAACTATATTCTATAGACAAATGCCAAAATCAGAATTAGCACATAGTCAAGAAAGGAGGTGACTAAGAGTACATGGGTAACCATTTTGAATAAATCACTTTAAAGCTAGTCACAGTGTGAATGAGGATAATTATATGGCTCTCAACTCTGCTCATGTTTTTTTTTTTCCTTTCAATTGCAAATTCCCTCAACTGTCATGTGTAGTTGTCTCTTTGAGATGTTACTATACATGGTAACAGATGAATCTGCTCTTCTGTGAGTTTTATAAATGATCTTAGCTCAGGAAGCAAAGGCATTAAGCTTAGATGAGGAAAATCTTGACCCTTGGGTTCTTGCATGCAGTTTTTTATTGCAGGAAAGCATTACAAAGCTCTAAAGGGAGATTTGAAAAGACATCAAAAAATATTTTGAAATGTAGACAGCAGCCAAGATGTCCTGTACCTTTTCATTGCACACACTGATTATATGTTTACATGAAAAAATAAATAAACTATTAACAAGTGATTCACAGTGAGAAGTTGTATTTTAATAGGCATAGCCAATTTTGGCCCTCTGGGTTCTTTTAGAATGATTCAAATAATTACATACGACCTCTCTAACAATCAGAAAATCACCAATAAAATTTAATAAAATCAGTCTAAAGCATAGATTAAGGTACCAACTTTCTAGGACAGAAGACTAACAGAATATTGTAGACAACAAAATTTCAAAACAGAAAACCATCTAAACATAAATATAAACAAACACCACGGAGAAATAAAAATCATAGTCAATTTGCCTGAAGGAAATTTGTACTTACAACTGTAAGACAACTACAGTGACGTGCACTTACTAGCTGCTTAGAAATGTTTGATGCTGACAAAAGCTAAGAAAAGCAAGACTTCTGGGATAAGATTAGAGAATTGAGTTTACTTCATCTAGGAAATCATTGAAAAAAATGAGGAAGCCTAATGTATTAGAAATGTATGCAAGGTGGATCCTTTAGATACTGAGTGAAATATTCAAATTATTTTGCTATAAGACTAGATATTAAGTCCTTCTGTCTTGCCATAGGTATTACCCAAAAGATCATAGCCAATCAAGACTAAGTCCAAAGAGCTCCTTTTGCCGCGAGGCCAGCAGGAAAATTTGGCAAGTTCCTGGTAATAAGAGAGCTATTTTTCTCATCCTTATGTTCTTTGCATCTAATGCTGTGGGAAAAGCAGTAGGTGTTCAATATATGCATATTTCTTTGAATTTTATGTATTCAGTGGTATCATCTACAAAGTGTTTTTACAGATTAAATCATAGCAGAAAAGTTATTGAATGCTACCTTAAATTATTTCTAGAACAAAATACATACAAATAAAACAAAAATTTTAATTAGGTACTTCCTTTATCCATGAACTTATTAGATGCTGTCATATATTCTCAAAACAATCTGAAAGCTAATTTGCACATGTTAATTTTTAGAAATACAGAAGCTTCTCTTTCTTCTCCCTTTCCTCCAAATGTGGAAAATTATTACACAATGTCTGACTTAAGCTTGTTTCTTCATTGACTAGATAAAAAAAGTCATCTAAATGACACAAGAAAAAACAAAGACATATAAAACAAGGACAACTTAATATAGCATGAACAAAGAATTTTTGTAACCAGAGGTTAAAAACATAAATAGATCATAAAAAAAAATTTCAGTGTAGGTGTCTATTTATATAGTAACTGAAAAATTAATTCTCTTTGTCCCCATATTTGTGTGGACTCCTATTTTAATTAAAACATTCATAATTATTTTCTGATATTCATCATTTTAATTCTATTTTAAACATTTTATGCAGATTTTTTAAAACACAATAATCTAAAAAAAGAAAGGAAAGGCATAGAATTCAGTATTTTTTTGCTTTTTGTATATAATTGAAACCAATTAACTGTGGCATTATACCAAAAAATTCTGTTTCCCTTGAAGCAAGTCTTTGTAAATACTATACTTTGTATTTGTGTAGTAGGCTTTTCATTTGTAAGACGATTAGAAAATAATCAGACTATCAGGTAAATATTGAAGAATGAAGACATTTACAATAAAATTGAAAGTAGTACAATGAGCAGCTATATTTGTGTATAATTGTGCCATTTAGGAGAGTTGTAGAGGAGAAAATGAAACAAAAAAAATGACAAATTTCTGCAATGTTTGCTTTTCTGGAAAAAACACGTGGGGACCAGCCTTTTCAGGAGCAAGAGGAGCAGCAGGAGTGAGATCCAGACCAGGTCGGAGGCGAGAGTCGGGCCTATGGGACAGTTCTGGAGATGGGGCCAAGAGGGTTTACCCGCAGGCAGGATGTGTACAGTAAGGGACAAGGTGAAGTCAAGTGTGACTTCAGTCCACTCACCTGAACACCATGCAGTCCTTCAGCGCACATTTTTGAAGAATATCTAATGGCATGGGATGCTTGACATATTAAAACAGGGATTGGAAAACTTTTCTGTAAAAGACTGGATGGTGTGGTTCAGCTTTGCACGCCATGTGGTGTCTGTTACAAATACTCAATTGTACTGTTGTAGCATGAGTAGACAAATGAGTGTGGGCCATAGTTTGCCAACTCCCATATTTTACACACACGCACACATACACATACACATCATACGCCTTATATTAAAAAAGTTATCTATTTTGAAAATGATTAAAGACAAAAAAAATCTGGAAGAAACTATATATACTCCAATGTTAACAATGATGATCTCTATGATTCATATTTTCTTTCAAGTATTTCTAAAAATTTCCCCATCTATGCATTCTTTGTATAAACTGATAAAATCTACAAATAAAAAATAAAGTCTGAGATTCTATCTTTTAAAATCTTCAAATGCAAACAAGTCCAGGATTCAGTGTTTTGGTGTCTTGTCATTGATCACACTTTTTTATTGAGACTGTTTAATAGAAAAATACTTAGAAGTAAGGAAAAAAAATTTTAAAAGAGTTAAAGTCACCTGTTTGGAAGTATGTCCAATAATGCACCAACTAAAATAGATTCTCCCTCAATTCCATCTTTCCCTTCTATGGGGCTTAGAAGAGTCTAGAATTAAATATGATCTCTTTAGAGTAACCTCTGGTTACTTTGGTCTCAAAGGCCCAATAGCTGTGCTCCAATTCTCACACTTATTATGTGAGACAGGAGGCATGAATTGCAGCCCTTATTTATTACAAACCAGCTGTGTCACTATATCTTCCAAGACTGTAGGTACCTCATCTGTTAAGCATTGGGTATTGATGGATATTTAACCATGCTTTAAATAATACCAAAATTTTATAAAGTAGATCAAAATGTATCATCAGTAAAATCAAGTAAGTGGGGAAAATGTTATTGATTAAATATTTCTTAATAAAATTGTTCTTTCATTTATTTTCCTCAACTTTGTTATTTCTTTCTACTTATTTATTTCGATGTTCCAGGAGAAAGATGCAGTATGCTATTATAATTAACAATATCCACCCTAGATGCCAATCCCGCCCTACCATTCACTAGCTATAAACCCTGATACAGTTTCTTAATCTCTCTATGCCTCAGTTTCCTCGCTCATAAAATAAGAATAGAACAGTGCTTCCCTATAAAGAAGTCATGAGGATTAATGGAAGCAATATATATAAAACACTAGACCAGTGCCTAAGCACTACATAAACAATAGCTGCTATAAATGATAGCATGCAATAGGAATGAGTTTAGCACAGGATCTGATACTTATTTTAACATTTAAATGTAGATATTGCATGTTGCTCCTCAAAGAGTGCCATGACTTTCTGGTGCTTTACAAATGAAAATATTCTTCCTTCCAGTTCTAAATGGCTGTGACTCTGTTATAAAGGAGAAAGCACCCTATAAAACACAATTCATATTTTTGTTTCTTTGAAATTTCTACACTAGATTACATAACAACTTTGGAGGGGTGGCTAACTAGATGATGGGTAGCTGAGCCGCAGTTTTGTTGTTTTTGTTTGTTTACACTACTAATGACATTTTATTGAAAGCTGCAAATTGTATGATACATCCAACAAGCTATGTTCTAACATTTAAGAACATGATTAACAGTAACATGTAATATTAATATAAATCACTTTTAAAATAATGATGGTAAACAACTGAAGGAAGGATGGTTTTTCTAAAATCTAACTCCTGCTTCAACAGGTCCATGTTACAGTCCTTTCCTTTCTAGGCCACTGAAATCTTCCAGACCTTACTCAGGCTCCATGACCCAGAATACAAGGACTTCACTGGTCAGGGCCCTCCCTGTCTGTTTGTCTAGCCTCATCTCCCTAGGGTCAGTGCCCACATTTCCTTATCCATGGGACTTCACTCATGCTTGAACTTTCCTATTTCTACCTTTAACTCTGCCAACTTCTGCCCATTCTTTAGGACTCAGCCCAGGACATCTCTAATCTGGCTGTAGTGTCCCTCCTTGGGTTTCTGTGACAGAATCCTGTGCTCACCTTCATTAGCACTTACCACTGGTGAATAGTCATTGGTCTAAGTGCCTCTATCTGCTATTACATCTTACGCTCCATTACAATAAAAGCTGTGGCATATCACCCCTGCTTCCGTTGAGTTCTCAGTAAAAGTTTGTTTAATGAATGAATGAGATTACCTACTCTGGTTCCTGAATAAGTCTCATGCTTAAAATGTGTAAAAAGAATGAGGAATATTACTAAATAATGTTAGGATATGTTATTTCAATGAAAGGAGGCAAGGTGTTTAACCATATACATTATGCTATCTTTTATCCAAGAAAGAGAAATAGGAATGCATTATCATTAAACAAAATTAATTCAAACTAAAAAAGTAATCCATACAAACCTGAAGAAAATTAAATAAGGGAAAATAATTGTGTATGAATTGGTAGCTTAACCAACTACAGAGTATTTTACGTGACATAAACCAATAACTTGATTATATACTCCTGGTGGCTATATCCTAAGTACAATAAGAACTGCAAAGAAATCTTAAATCATTTTTACTAATCACATTATTAATAATACTACTGTTAAACATACAAAGTATTTCTCTTTTAAAATATTTCTACAGAAAAGACTAGAAACAGTGACTAGTCAAATAGTAATAAACATCCCAGTGTCTGGCTCATGCACACAAAAGGAACCCAGGTGACTTCCAGGTATGGCTGTTTCTTGGCCAGGAGAGAAAATGTAAGGGCAGAGTTTGGAATTATTTGTCCTACCAGAAAGTGAAGATGTATCAATGACTACTAGGATCATATAAAAAGGACTCAGAAGCAAAATTGAAGGAATTCTTACTGGCAAACAAGAGATAAATTGAAAATTATAAAGAACAGTAACTGCAATGGATTGAAAAATATGATACATGATAAGATAATGCCATCATAATGTCATTTAAAAACAACTCAATGGTCATCCACAGAGAATTTTAGAGAATCAATTCTTTATTCTGGAAACTTAAAGGGAGGTAATCTGGCATTTTTTCTGTCTTTCCTGTACAAAATGGGCCTCTACACATGTAAATACTTGATTCAGTAAGGTTATTCTTTATAGAATTTTGAATTTCAGAAAAAAAAATCCTAAAATTTATGTGAAACCACAAAACACCCAAATAGCCAAAGCAATTTGAGAAAGAACAAAGATAGAAGCATGATATTTCTTGATTTCAAAATATCCTACAAAGCTATAGTAATCAAAACAGTATGGTGCTGGCATAACAATCAACATTTAGTCCAATGAAACAGAAGAGAGAGCCTGTAAATAAATTCATACATGTATTTTCAGTAAAGGTGTCAAAAAATATACAACAGGGAAAGAGAGTCTCTTCAACAAATGGCATTGAGAAAACTAGATATTCGTGTGCAAAGAATTAAAGTGGACCCTTACCTTACACCATACACAAAAATACACTCAAAATGGATTAAAGAGTTAAATGTAAAACTTGGAACTGTACAACTCCTGCAAGAAAACATACCAGAGAAACTTCATGATATTGGGCTTGGCAATGATCTCTTAGATATGACAGCAAAATCTCAAGCAACAAAAGCAAAATTGAGTGAGTGGGACTATATCAAACCAAAAATCTTCTGCACAGCACAGAAAATAATTTACAGAGTGAAAAAGCAACCTACAGAGCAGGCAGAAATATTTAAAAACCACAAATATGATAAGAGATTAATATCCAAAATATATGAGGAACTCCTATAATTCAACTGCAAAAAAATCAAATAACACAATTAAAAAATGGGCAAGGGATTTTCATAGATATTTCTCCCAAGAAAACATAAATGTGGCCAACAGGTATATGAAAAAATGCACAGTATCACTAACTATCAGAGAAATGCAAATCAAAATCATGAGATAATATCACACACCTACTAGGATGGCTATTATATAAAAAAAGATAACAAATGTTGGCGAAGATGTGGAGAAAGTGGAAACCTTGTACACTGTTGGTGAGAATTTATAATGATGCAGTCATTATAGAAACAGTATAGAGGTTCCTCAAAAAATTAGAAATAGAATTATCATATGATCCAATCCCACTTTGGGGAATATATCCAAAAGAATCAAAATCAGGTTCTTGAAGCAATACCTACAATCCCATGTTTATTGCAGCATTATTAAGAATAGCCAACATATGGAAACAACCTAAATGTCCATTGGCAGATTAATGGATAAAAAATATGGTATGTACACCCAATGGAATATTATTCAGCCTTTTAAAAAGAAGGAAATTCTGCTATATGCATTATGCTAAGTGAAATAAGCCAGTCACAGAAAGACAAATACTTTATAATTTCACTTACATGAGCTATTTAAAATAGTCAAACTAACTCATAGAAACAGAGAGTAAAATGGCGGTTGCTAGGGGTTGGGAGAGGAGGAAAGGGAGAGTTGTTTTCAATGGCTATAAAGGTTCAGTTATGCGAGATGAACAAATTCTACGGATCTGCTATACAACATTGTGACTACAGTATACAATACTGTGTTGCACAATGGGAGAAACTCAACATCCTGAATGAAGTATTTTTACCAAAACATCAAACCTGGATCTGATCAAACCTCTATGCCTAGATACTGCATTTAGTGAATAAAGAGAGGAAATTTTAAACTACATCATGGAGATACACTCAACAAAATCCAGCTTGTGGGAAATTGTATAGGACAAATAACCCAATTTCTTTAACAAATAAGGCACATTAGAAAATAAAGAGAGGAGAAACTCTATAGTTTAATTATAGACTTATATCAGTCTACAATTAATTCTCAAATGCAATGTGAGGATCTAGTTTTGATTCTGCTTCCAAAAATCTGATAGTATATGTATACATACAAATGTGTGTGTGCGCATGTGCATATTGAATTTGATGTTGACTGGCATTTGATTTGAAGTCATCAAATTTTTGCTAACTTTTAAAAGTGGGATGGTAGCATAATAACAATATTTTTCTAAGCAGTTCATACCTTATAGAGTTACATACAGATGAATTATATGTCTGAGATTTGCATCAAAATGATCCATGAGGGTGGGGTGATAAGTAGGAGCATAAGTGAAGTGTGGCCATGTGCTAGTAACTGTTGACATCAAGCCTGAGTGACAGGTACAGGAAAGTCCATTACGTTATTCCCTCTACTAATACAGAACAATGAAAAACATTAAGTTACACAATTATATATGAGAAATCCTACTGAGGTTTTGATCATGTTGCATTAAATTTATACACAGACTAAACTGATGATTCTTCCCATCCAAAAATGTTTATGATCTCTGTCCATTCTGTTCTTCAGTGACATTTTTGTTATTTTATCATCATTGCTTTTGTTTTCATTTTCTTGGTATAAACTGTGCACAGTTCTTAGTCTTGGTCAGAGGTAATTTATAATTTGCAGGACTTTTTCAGTTCTACTGATTTATAAGTCTTTTTCTGTTTTTCTAATAACCAGTTTGAAAACAAATAGGAAGCAATTTCTTTGGTATACTTACTTTGTACTTTTCCTGGTTACGATCATGTCTTTCTGACTCTAGTAAGTTTTCGGTTGAATCTCTTACACTTTTCAGGTAGGCAATCCATAATCAACAAATAAAGAATTATTTTTCTCTTCTCTCTAAAAATTATGTGCTGTGAGCTGTATTGAAAGCATTGATACTCTTTCAGTTGGTTCCTGGGATCCTTATTTTAAGAAGTTTTTTGTCTTAAAGCAAACAGGAACTTATATTATGTTCCTACCAAACTTGGGGTTCTCAATATCCCATATTAGAAACTCTCAGATTTATATATCTGACAGGGAGAGCTATTGGAGAAACTGACCCCAAAACTTGAAGCCAATCTCAAAACATCAACATAAGTTTTCTTACCATAAGGGATGCATTTCATAGAGAAGTTACATTATTATTTCCAAAGGCATTATCTTGGCTTCACTACACATAGCACATCTGGGAATTGTCTGCTTGAAAGCCTTGGCTAGAAGCTGTATTTGATGGCCTCAAATTGATTCTGATATTAAAAAGTCTAAAGGAAGTTAGTGCATGCCACATGCCAGACTGCTTGGCATAACTGAGTAATACACCTAATTTTCCCATGGGAAAAGACCAAAAAAGTTGGACCAGGACTCCACATTGATTTTGCATTATGAGATAAAAACTTTTCCCTTAAGGATACTGCCTCGCATAGTAACTTCAAATGCTTTGCTTCTACCTCAAGTCTCTGTAGTGACACTGTGACTCCATGCCAGTTTCTTGTAGCCTACAAGCTGCCAGATACAATTATTTCTGACAACAGGTCCACATTCGTCTCAGTCAAGTTATGGTGTTTGTGGACAAGGATCTTATCCAAGTTGTCACCATTGCACCTCATCTGTTTTAATGAATGTTTAGGATGAGGATGGTGCAAACTACCAAAGACACTCTGAAGTGGATTTTTGAACATACTGACCAATAATTCTGGTCTGACTTTTCATTGTCCAGTATGTTATGAGTGTTCACTAAGACATCCTGGTCATGCTGAATACTAGTTAGGTTAACTTGCCTCAACCATCTCTACTGAGAATAAACTGAGAAGTTATAAAATGAATAAGAGGGTATTCTAGCTGCTACAGGTAGATTAGTCATTCATTTTTTAATTGTTCATTTTTATCACAGTAGTTTTTCTTTGCTGGGACTTAATTCAGTTCTCGCCCCTGCAAGTTGAGTCTGGATAGTGTCATTTCTATGGAGTCACAAAAAAGCACTCTGTGCTTTTTTCATGATAGCATTCCCTATCCATACTGTAACAAGTCTTTTACCTGTATGCCATACCAGATTGCAAACACCGTGAGTGTAGAAATGTATCTTTACTCTTAATTCTATGTCCAGCACCTAGAATGGGAACTGGCCCAAACTAGAGATACAGGGGCCAGATTACAAACAGTCTTTTAGATGAGGCTTCTTCAAGCTGGATTCTAACATCCTTCTTGACACTATACTATTGGCAAGCATTTATTTATTTATTTACTGATGGATATGTCTGTTTAAGGCTACAGATATTCCACTAAGGTCCTTGGTGAAAGTCCACATAAGCCAAAAGGCTACTTGAGATAATACCATGAGTAAGAAACAGAAGGAGCAAATAGTTCCAAATAAGGAATTGTCACCATATTGTCCTTGCACATGTCGACAAACACCCCAGATGAGGAGCTGTTTTTCTGTGAATACAAGGTGACTGCCTTCAGACACAAATGAAAGTACCTCCAGAGTAGAATTACTCAGGTTGGAAGGGAAGAAGAGAGCAGTAAAAATCCATTTGCAACACTTCTTTGTCAAATACAGACAACAAATGGTGAAAAATAAACCAGTATTCTAGCTAATTCCCCCAAATTTTGAGTGCTCTTCACATTTACTGCATACTTTCCATTGCACCTAATCATACCTTGGGTAACATAGACTTGTGAATTAGCTAGAACTATTCCTTCCAGAGAGTCATAATTGTAGCCATTATAAGTATCTCCCCCTGAATCATCTTCATGTTTTCCTTTCAACAACACATATTGAGTGTGCATTATAAGTTAAGAGTAGAAATTTAGAGATGAATGAAATTCCACAATCCTTAATTCAAAGGATATTCTGTTGAAAAAAATTACATATAAACAATTATACCGTATTTATATGGCATATATATGTGTATATATATGCTTTATAACCCAAAAGTGTTTATGAGGAAGTCACCAAAATCCATATAAAAGGTTTTATGGAGAATACAATGTTTGAGATATATCTTATAGGCGATTTCACCAGATAGAAACTGGGGGAAGGCTGTTCCAATAAGACAGAAGAGCAAAACAATGATTTAAGGCCTGATAGAACATGGCTTGTTTAGGGAATGATAAATACTTTGGTATAACTGTATTGTAGGTTACACAGCTTGTTAGATAGTGAGTGGAAGTAATGACAAAAGGCTAGATTTAGTTCAGATGGTAAAGAATCTTTATATCAACGTGTATGCACTGTGCTTCCACGGCCCACCTAAAGCAACTGCCAAGTTTTATACTACATGACCCTGCCAACTTCACCACTACCCTCAATCCTCTATCACATCTGATTAAACACAGAGTGACCATCTTTTCCTAGAAGAACCAACTCATATTACAGATAGCAACCTATGAGATGGCATGGTAAAAAAAAATCAAATCGGAATTTTTTTTCTAGAATTTTAAACTGCAAAATATCAAAACAATTAGCTGATTTGCAGTGAAACTAAAAGAGAGTCATGAGGTAGCATGTAAGCACTGAAGATATCATCTCAAGCCAACTCCATAAGAAGCAAAAACCACGAAAAAGCTAGAGCTTTGAGGCAGAACAGAGGTGAACACAAAACAGATGATAGAAATGGAAAACAGTAAAGTGTCAGAGCACTGGGATGAAGATAAGGTGCCCTCTCCAATAAAATTTCTGCCTTTCTTGAGGGCCAGTTGTTTGGTTTGGTTTTATCTAACAAAAAAATGAACCAAATCAGAAGAACCTTGTGTGTTATGAGGATGAAAGTCGCTATTAAACCAGAGGTCACAGTGAGATATTCATGGGATTTAAACAGGACAATAATGTAACTAGTTTGAGATAGTGTTTTGGGAAGGGGGTAAGACCATTCTGTACCTGTCTTTTGAGCCATTACTAAAGAGTAACCAAATCTCAAAAAAGAAGAAAGCAATAATTCTTTCATTTACCTTGTCCCTGAGAGTGTAATAACTTGCCCCTCCAAGGCAAAAGATTATGTCAGCCATGTGAGAGAGAGATTATTTGTGCTAGAATATCAGTAAATTCTTTCCTTTTCAGAGCCAATAATTTACATGTTTCAGTGAATTAAGGGAAGTTAAGCCTATATAATTTAACACAGGTAAAGATTGTTCTATAAACTTAATTTCCAACATTTGAAGGAACTTGAAAGAATTGTTTTGCCAGCTGCAAGGAATAAGATGCATTAAATTTAAATTAATAAAAAAAAATTATAATTGCCAATATTGATAGGGATTACCTTTGGATGGTAAGATCATGGTTCCTGTTTTATAATAAATATATATTACTATTATAATGGAAAGAAACAAACTTAAACAACATTTTAGTTGAAGACTTGTTTATTTCCTTCCTAACAAAACAGATTTTGAGTTCTACTTGTTTGGTTAAATCTACGTGAGACAAGGGAAAAAGTTATCTATTATGTCCACTACTGTTTTTTACATGGTTACAAAAACATTGACTTGGCTTCGAAGAAGACAGAATGATTATAACAAATAGGCTAGGGTCAAAGGATATAGGTTGCATTCAAAGTTTCTGTATCTGTGTCATACATGAATTGAAACAGTTATTTCATCTCTCTGGGCTTCAATTTTTTGACCTGTAAAATGTGGCCTGGACAAAATAATCTCAAAATCCCTTCCAATTCAGTGAATCTCTTAAGCCTTTATTTCACTATTACTTGGTATTACTACAGTATTTTCCAAGTTTAACTTGCAAAGCTTGTAAGCCACTTGAAATTATGTAAAACCTCTCAAGTCTTTTAGAACTATTCACAGAAAATATACAAAGATTAAGAATTAGGACTAAACACCTGAACATGTGGTGACATGTTTAATTGTTTTGGTTTCTCTAGGCAGAAGCCTAGAGCATTTCAGAAGGAAAACACCAAGATTGAAAATTATATATACCAGATCAAAATATTTTCATGATTTTAACTAGATATTAGAAAGAGAAAAAATATAGAAGTCATGTGGGCTATTGCCTTTAAGAGAACGTCTGTTCTTAAATATAGCCAATGAATAGAAGAAATAACTTATATTACTATGTGATACCCATTACCAGTTTTTGAATAAGGGTTTATACTGGGTGATCGGAAGTTACAAACTTGTATCATAAATAATGGTTGCCTATTTGAAAATTAAATTTACTTATAAAGCTCCCCTTCCTAGAGAAGTAAACACTCACACACACACACACACACACACACACACAAACACGCACCCTACCATACATATATATATCAAGTTCCGATTTCCTGCTTTTTACTATTAAGTTTTAAATATAAATTTGAAAATAGCAAAATATACATCTTTTTCAATTTAAAAAATTTATTTTAAAGTATAAGTGATAATTGAAAACAAAATTTTGATGCAAAAAAGTAGAAAAATAAATGCAGATTTCAATTCATCATATAGTTAGTTTCTTTAAAAAATGTACATAAAATTCTATTATCTATTTCATTAAAAATTATAAACTCACTTTTTTGAGGAAACATTAGGCTCAGGCAAATTAAACACATTTATAGATATTGAAAATGTTTATATTTGAAAACAGTTATAATAAATACCAAGTATAAAATACTAGAGAAAAATTACAGGATCACAATAACCTGAAAAGTCATTTTATTTCCACCAAATGTATTTCCTCAGTATCCATAATAAGATACAACACATTAAAGAGGTAGTTAAAATATATATATTTCCTTAGCACTTTTGGAGGCTGCTGGCTTGTAGAAATAAGCAGGTTGGTCTATGCTAACAGGAGGATGTGGGACAAACGTCCCAAAAGTAATGATTCAAAGTTGATAAATAAATGAACAAATGGGGGTAACATTTTAATCACAAACATCTGAAGATTAAATGAAATAATGGTGGACACAGTTACTGAACTATACATCTAAGGAAGCCACAAGTAAGCACAATGTATCCAAATTCTTTCTGATTTAAAAAATCATCAAATCTATAACTAAAGGACACGGGGAGCACTAAAGGGAGGGAAGGGCATGCCTTTAACCCGCATTTGGATGAGGCAAAGACATAAAGTGTAACTAGAATGTTTGCACCCTCACAATACCTTGGAATAATAACTAAAAAAAAAAAAAAGAAAGAAAAACATAA
>CAUYSK010093751.1:0-12692 GCA_963575035.1 Avahi laniger
ATTAATTTCTTTCTATTTTTTGGTAGAGATGGGGTCTCACTCTTGCTCAGGCTGGTCTCGAACTCCTGAGCTCAGAACGATCCGCCCACCTCGGCCTCCCAGAGTGCTAGGATTACAGGCGTGAGCCACCGCGCCCGGCCCCATCTGAGAAGTTTGAGGAAAATGATAAATATTTACTGAATACCTACTACACATTCGCCAGGCATCATGCTTTTTTCTTTATATGTATTATTTCTAATATTAAAACTAATCCTACACAGATGATTTTGCAACTCAGAACTTCAGAGTTCAGAGAAGTTATTAAAGAAATTCTGAAAAAATGAGAAACCATCTGAATTGAAAGATCTTGCTGCCCAAAAATTTGTATTGTAAATGTCACATGAACCAAATTCACTGCACGATTAGCCACCTCCTTGGGTTCACTAAAATACCATTCATTCAGTTCTCTTAGGTAGCACATTATGGCAGTTAATGGAGTCTCTTTGGGCCTACCAACTGAAAAGCACATACTCTTTGTTACCTTGGCAGCCAGAGATGTATGCAAGTTAGGCCCCATTATTTTCTGGCCTTTGAAAAGGCCATCAGTACACATCTATGAGAGAGGGAACAGGTGTAAGGGGGGACAGCCTCAGAACTGAGTATCTTCTCTCGATAGAACCAAGGAACAAACTACAAAGCTGGCTTCATCAAAACTGCGCTGTAATCAACTGAGCTAACTGGAGTACAGAATAGAAACCAATGAACATTTGCTATTCTCTTTTGGCTGCCCAGCATCAGAACTTCTTGCCAGTGTTTATGAAATTTTCCACCTGCTTTCAGCTAAATAAGCTAAAAATGTCAGATTTTCACTTTTCTGATTTCTTCTCAAGTTAGGGTATGGGTACAGAACCTAAGCTTGAATCAGTAATGAGTACTACAAAGCAGCAGGAATGGTAGATGATTGTTTTCTCGTGACAGTAGCAACACCCAGTTCCAGGGGCAGCCCCACACTAACATCCAGTGCAGGCAATGTTGGTGGTGGCATCCAATATTCAGTAGCTACAGTACTTGCATCCTCACAGAATCAATTCTGAGGGGCGAACTGGCTGTAGTCCTGGCAGTGCTGCCTCCTAGTTGTGCATTTTTCAAGCCTTGTCCCCAGCTTTCCTGGAGAAAGACTGAGCTAACCAATGTGCTGTCAATAAACTCCTTTTCTGTTTAAATTAGCCATAGGCGACTTCTGTTACTAAGAGGACTATATTACTAAGAATCCTGAGTTTTATAGAGGACAGATCAAATTAAGCTTTGATCATTCCAGAGTTTCCAAAGTTGGCTATATCAATTATCTACTGCTGCTAACAAACCATCCCAAAACTTAAGTGCCTTAAAGCAACATTTATTTAGTTCATAATTCTGGGGATCAGCAATTTGGGCTGAGTTCAGCTGGGCAATTATACTGATCTGGGCCAGGCACCACTCATCTCAGGTGAGACTCACTTATGCTTCTGCAGTTGGCTATGGGGTTGGCTGGGTACCTCCATTTTCCTCCACACAGTCTCTCTTCCTTCAGCAGGCCAGCCTGGGCTTTTCTACTTGGTGGCAGAACTCTCAAAGCAGCATGAAACTGAAATGCTTCTTCACATCTAGCCTCAAAACCTACACAAGGCCACTTCTACTGTATTCAACCAAGTCACAAGGCCAGCCAAGATCCTAAGGATGAAGAAACAGACTTCACCTCTTGATGGGAAGGGTTTCAAAATATTGTGGGCATTTTGAAATATAACATACCTGTTTGATAAAGAGCACAATGGGGAAGCTTCACCAGAGAGACAACCCTAGGGAATTCGCATTTATTAGAATTGCTTATACCTAGAATCTGTGCTCTCATCACCATTTCCATTAACTACCACCAACCCCAGCCACTGATTCTACAATGACTAACTAGAAGCAATAAACACAGTGCTGAGCCAGCAAACTCCACAGCCTGTAAACTGTGTGTACAGGTCAGACCCCTTAGATCTCTCATACTATAGGACATGCCAAAGAGCATGGACTACAGTCATGTGGCATATGCCACCAGCTCTCTGGCTTTGGCCTTCTCTGTCTTTGAACCTCAGTTTTCCTCCCCCAAAGCTCAAAACCAACATTTTCAGCATGTGAACAGTCTGATCACTTTAGACAGAGGACTAGTTAACATCCCTAAGTTACAGAAAAATGTTATAGAACTTTAAGGGTATCTAAAAAAGCTCTGCTCTGAATTTGTTTATTAGGATCTTTAAAAAGTTTAATCAAATCCCCTTCCAAGAACCACTCAAATTGGCAGACCCCACAAACATTTATTTAATTGAAACTAGATGTTTCCCTGACAACTTGAGAAAGGAAGTGCTCCTGCAAGAAGTCTCCATGGAAACCACGGGTCCTTGCATCTACCATTCACCTTATACTCTGGCTAGCATTCAAGCACATCAAATCAGCAATAAAAACACAAGGAAGTTGGAAGGGCTTTGGGGCAATGAAAAATGTCTGTTTGGTACAGTGAGATTTTCCAGGGAAAAAAGGCATAGTCAGTACAAATGTCTCAGGACTCAGATTAAGCAGCTTCTGCATACCCAACTCATTTTTTAAAATAGTCCATGTCTTATTCTGTTCGGCCTACTATAACAAAATACGTTAGACTTGCTAATTTATAAACAACAGAAATTTATTTCTCACAGTTCTGGAGGTGGAAAGTCTAAGATCAAGGCACCAGCAGATTCAGAGGGCTCACTTTCTGCCTCACAGATGGCACTTTCTTGCTGTGACCTCACACAACGGAAGAGGCAAAGAAGCATGCCCAAGCCTCTTTACAGGAACACTAATCCCATCAGGAAGGCTCCAATCCACAGGAGCTAATCACCTCCTAAAGGCCCCACCTCTTAATGCTCTTGCAGCGGAGATTAGGTTTCAACATATGAATCTTGGGAGGACACAAATATTCAAACCATAGCACCCCAAAAAGAATTCCAAAAACACAGTGTAATGGTTTCCTACAGCTGCTACACTAATGCACCACAAATTGGGTGGCTTAAAACAGCAGAAATGTATTTATTGTCTCACAGTTCTGGAGGCTGAAAGCCCAAAATCAAGGTGTCCACAGGACTGGTTCCTTCTGAGGGCTCTGAGAGAGAATTCAGCTCCACGCCTATCTCCAGCTTCTCGCGGCCCCAGGCGTTCTCCTTGGTTTGCAGATGCATCACCCTAATCTTCATCTTCACATAGCATTCTCCTTGTGTTTCTGTGTCTTCACATGACCATCTTCTAATAAAGGATACCAGTCATACTGGCTTAGAGGCCCATCCTACTGCAAAGACCCTATTTCCAAATAAAGTCACTTTCTGAGATACTGGGGGTTAGGATTTCAACGTATCTTTTTGTGGGGACACAATTCAACTCAGAACACACAGCTTTATATAAAGTATTTGATTTTACCTATTCATTCCCTGTTTGTTAAAGCAAATTGATAGCTCCATATATTTTGTGGCTTAATTAAAATAGAAAGTTTATACTTGGTCACACAGCCACACCTAGCTACAACAAAATCTGGCAAGTGCAACCTTTACTCTGGGCAGCCAGGAGCCCAGCTCAAAACTGGAGTTTTTACCGCAAAGAAGAAGAAGAGAATGAGTATCAGGAGATAACTACACATCTCTATCACACATGCAAACAGAAAAATCACTTGCGGAAAAACAAGTCTAGTGTCCAGACACTCTGGCTCTTAGGTGAAAACTCACTGTAAAAATGAGATCATAAAAGTTAACCATGCTCAGAAAAGACATTGGAACTAAGGTGAAAAAACTAGTTTTGTCTAATAAAAAACCGAAGGCAAGAGACACTCAAGGGGCACACACTGAAAAGCATCCCCAATTAGAAGCACTTGAGGAAAAGAGTCAATCATATACCTATGCACAGGAACTCACATGGACGCAACATGGCTCCACTTCGTAACAAAACTGAGCCAGGACCTTAGAACACCACCAAATATGAAACTGCTACATTATTTTGTATTTGTGATTCTCTGACTCTGATCCTTTTAGATCCTTTTTTTTTCTTAAACGCTTCTTTTAAACTTTTTACTTTGAAGTAAATGTAGTTTTACATGCAGTAGTAATAAATGATATAGAGTGATTCATGAACTCTTTACTCAGTTTTGCCCAATGGTAACATCTTGCAAAACTATAGTACAATATCACAACCAAGACATTGACATTGATACAATCAAAAGAGAACATTTTCATCCACCACAAGGACCCCTCATGATGTCGTTTTATGGCTACCCACTTCCCTCCTACTCCTGCTCCCTCCATCCCTGGCAAACACTAATCTGTTCTCCACTTCTGTAATTTTGTCACTTCGAGAATGTCATATAAATGGAATTATACAGTATGTAACTTTTAGGGATTGGCTTTTCTCACTCAGCATAATTCTGGAGGTCCATCCAAGTCGTGTGTATTGATAGTTCATTCCTTTTTATTGCTGAGTAGTAGTCCATGATATGGATGTACCAATTTGTTTAACCATTCCCCCACTGAAGGAAATGTGTATTGTTTCCAGTTATGGGCTATTAAGAATAAAGCTGCTATAGACATTCATGTACTGGTTTTTACATGAACATAAACCTTCATTTCTCTGGGATAAATGCCCAGAATCAATTCCCAGGTCATGTGGTACTTGTATGTTTCATGTTTTTAAGAAACTGCCAAACTTTTCCAGAGGGGCTGTATCATTTTATATTCCCATCAGCAAAGCATGAATGATCCAGTTTCTCTACAGACTCACTAGCATTTGGTGATGTCATTATTTTTTATTTTAGCCATTCTGATAGGTGTGTAGTGATTTATTAATGTGGTTTTGATTTATATTTCCCTAATGGCTACTAATGCTGAGAACATCTTTTCATGTGCCTATTTACCATCTGTATATCCTCTTCAGTGAAATGTCCCTCTATATCTTTTGCCCACATTCTAATTGGATTGCTTGGTTTTTTACTATTGAGTTTTGAAAGTTCTTTATATATTTTAGATACCAGTCCTTTGTCAGATATGCGGTTTGAAAATATTTCCTCCCACTCTGTAGTTTGTCTTTTCATCCTCTTATGAAATCTGTCTCAGAGTAAATGCATTTAATTTTGATGAAATTCAATTTATCAATTTTTTTTTATGGATCATACTCTTGTTGTCACATCAAAGAACTCTTTGCCTAGCCCTAGGTCCTAAACATTTTCTCCAATCATTTTTATAGTTTTATGTTTTATGTTTAAGTTTGTAATCCACTTTATTTTTGGTCATTTTTGGTAGAATGTGTAAGACTTAGGTTGAGATTCCTTCCTTTCTTTTTTTTTTTTTTTTTTGCCAATCGATGTTCACTTGATCTAGCACCATTTGTTGAAAAGTATCTTTTGTGGCCGGGTGCAGTGGCTCACTCCTGTAATCCTAACACTCTGGGAGGCTAAGGCGGGAGGATCGCTTGAGGTCAGGAGCTCGAGACCAGCCTGAGCAAGAGCGAGACTCTGTCTCTACTAAAAATAGAAAAAATTAGCCTGGTGTGGTGGTATGTGCCTGTAGTCCCAGTTACTCAGGAGGCTGAGGCAAGAGGATCGCTTGAGACCAGGAGTTTGAGGTTGTAGTGAGTTACGATGAGCCACTGCACTCTAGCCAGGGTGACAGAGTGAGACTCTGTCTCAAAAAAAAAAAAAATCTTTCCTTCTCCATTTAATTGCTTTTGTAATTCTGTCAAAAAAACAATTGAGCATATTTCTGTGGGTCTATTTCCAGGTTCTTTGTTCTGATCCATTGATCTGTGTATCTATTCCCCCACCAATATCACACAGCCTTGATTATTGTAGTTGTAAGTCTTAAAATCTGACAGATTGACTCCTCCTGCTTTATTCTTCTTTTTCAAAAGTGTTTTGGCTAATCTAGTTCCTTTGCCTTTCCCTACAAATTTTAGAATAATCATATCTATATATACAAAAAAATCTTGCTGGGATTCTCATAGGAATTACATTAAACCTGTGTATCAATTTGGGAGAGAACTGACATCTTTACTATGTTGAGTCTTCCAATCCATGAACATGGTACATTTATCTATCTATTAAGATCTTTGATTTCTTTCATCAGCATTGTGTAGTTTTCAGCATACAAGTCCTGTGCATGCTTTGTTAGCCTTATACCTAAGTCATTTTTTAGTATAAATAGTATTGTATTTTTAATTTCAGTGCCCACATGTTCACAGCTCATATATAGAAATACAATTCATTTTTGTATATTTATCTTGTATCCTGCAACTTTGCTGAGTTCATTTATTAGTTCTAGGAGTTATTTTATAGATTCCTTGGGATTTTCTATGTAGACAATCATGTCATCTGCAAATAGGGACAGTTTTATTTTTTCCTTTCTGATCTGTATGCCTTTTAGTTCCTCCTCTTGCCTTACTGCACTGGCTAGAATTTCCAACACAGTGTTGAAAAATAGTGATGGGAATAGATATCCTTTCCTTGAAAATGATCCCAGATAGAACCTCAAAGATATAGCAAGAAATGAAGGAGAAATAAAGAAATAAATATGTAGATAAATCTAAATTAGGAGTTGGCAAACCAAAGCCTGCAGGCCAAATCTGGCCCACTGCCTGTTTCTATAAATAAGTTTTATTGGAACACAGGCATGCACAATCATTTACATATTGTCTATGGCTGTTTTGGCACTATAACAGTAGAGTTGAGTAGTTGTGACAGAGCCCATATGGCCTGCAGAGACTAAAATATTTACCATCTGGCCTTTACAGAAAAAGTTTTCTGAACTCTGATCTAAATAAACAATGCCTGTAATTTTTTTTGTCGACCAGAATGGTTGGCACCCACATGGTTTTACTCTTTGGACTATAAATATACATTTTAATGCACATTTGTATGATGTATTTTATAATATATGTACAATAAAATTAAAATAATAGAAAAAGAAATAAATAATGCCTGCATAAAATAATAATGTCTTATAGAGTTTAATATATAGTACCAAAATATAAGGCAATAATAACATAAGTTGGGAGAAAAGGTAAGCAGAGTTAAAGGTCCTTGTGTTAATATTATCCAGGACAAGATAAAGGTAAACATTCATGCTAATAACTTTTTACCAAAACATCCCCTAAACATATCTTCTTAGGTTCAGAATATAGAAAAACTTCTACCTCTTCTCTTTCCACTGTTTTTTCAGTCAAATCAAAGTAGAATCACTTACCCGCTAGCACCATTGAGCAGAAAGTGCTATAAGTCTATAATAAATTCCCCCTTAAAATATCTATAAGGGTACACATCAGTTCCAAACCATTCATCCCCTTGTTTTTCACTGCTAGGGTGACTAAGCAGGGACTGAGCAGATTCCTGGGATGTAGGACTTTAAATGCTAAAAGTGAGAAAGTCCAAGTTGATCACCCTACTTCCAATAGCCCATACCAGTGAAATGGACTTAATGGGGCATGAGTAGTTCTTCTCTTTTCCATTCACTTCTAGTGAGCAGAGCACTTCTACTGACCCAGTGAGCAGGTCACCAAGTGGAACTCATTAAAATTAAGTGCAGGACTTCACCTACGGTATCATTTACAATTGTTCCCCAAATGATGCTTTTGAAAGCATACAAACCCCTTGGTTCCTCAAAGGTGCAGTGTGTCAACAAGTTAACTGAACTAGAAGAACTCATAGATATCTTGTCAGCCTCTGTTTTCTCGCTTTCTAGATCTGTGTCCTACTAACTAATACCAGTATATAGCACAGAAACAAAATCTATTTTAATCTAAGAGAATTGGGAAACTTCCAAAGAGCACTGACCTGAAAAATCTTGACAGAGCAGAGGAAATTGATTTTCTATCAAAGCCATGCAGAGGATTAGACTCAGATTTAGGCCAGAAGATTTACATTCCATCCAAGTCCCAATATAACATGATACACAGATGAAAACATGCTCGTGAGCTGACATAGCTGACACACATTAGAAAGTCAAAAATAAAAGTCAGCTCTTAAAAATGCTAGTATCGAAGGTAAAAACACAGTACATCAGTTGCATTAAAATTTCAGTGATGGAGCACAGTATAATCAGTCTTTGAAATGGATTTTCATAATTAACTTTTATTCTCATCCTGGCCCCTTTTCAAAAAGATTGCCCACAAAAACCTCAGATCAAAAAACAACATCAGTCATGTATTTATAATGGTCAAAAAAATTCTTAGGATAATGGATATCTTAAAATTACAAAAACTTCCAGCTTCCTGTCTTCCAGATATTACACAGTAAGTTCACCCCCATATCCACACCCACAGACAACTATGTGAGTACACCTCATTTTTATTATAACCTTTATTAATTATGGTAATAACCCCTGCACACACCTACACTTAAAACCAAAAGTAATATTGGTAACCAGCTTGACATTGATTGATCTGGGCACCTACACTGGGTGGTGTAAAATGAGAAAGCAGGTTTGCCCAGAAGGTGGTCACCTATTCTGGCTACAGTAAAAATTAAAAATAAACCCGTCTCTTTCACAATGCTCTTCACTTTTGCAAATTTTCTTCAAATCGTGGATTTCTTTTTTCAGTCCTGCCTATGTCTAAGAAAGGAAATATGATGCACAGGATGTCAAGTCAACAGATAAAGCAAAGAAAAGCTATCACTGTGTAAGTGAAGCATGACATTGGGACAGCAAGAGTCAAGAGCATGAGTGAGCCAGCCTCCTGTGGAATTGGTCACATCCAACTGAACACAATTTTGAAAGAAAAAGGGAAAATACCTGTAGAAAGCACAAAGCTCTAAGTCAATGCAATCGACAGTGGTTAAAAGTGATGAGTTGATTTCTGAGGTGGAAACATTTTTGATTTCATGGTTGCATGATTACACACAGTAAATCCAAATACCTCTGTACCGAGTCAGGCCCCTTCTTTTATTCCCCAAAGCTCAAAACCAAGTGTAGTAAACAAAAGTATAGTTAAACTGTTTCAGGAAGAAGACCAGTTAACACCCTCAAGTTTCAGGAACACCTAAATTAACCTTAAAGATATATAGGGAAAACTCAGTTCTAAATTTATTTAAACAAAGCCCATTTCCAAAAGCCACACAAATTGATGAGTACCACACAATAACTGAGCAGGGAATGCCTCCCCGCAATAGATGAATGAGAAAAGGAAGGGCTCCTGCAAGAAGTCTCCACGGAAACCACCGGACCTTGTATCTACCATTTACCTTATACTCTGTCTGGCATTCAAGCATATCAAATCAGCAATAAAAACGTAGGAACACTGGATGGACTTTGGAAAATGAAGAATTCAGTGTTTGGTACAGGGAGATTTTCCAGGGAAAAAAAGGCACCATCAGTCCAAACTTCTCAGGACTCAAGAGCCTCTGTTAGTCCAGCCCATTAAAAAACAAATCCCCCAAATGAAGCATTTGCACCATAGCTTTTATATTATTTGATTTTACCCATTCACTAAATGTTTACAAAAGCAAATTTATATTTTCACTCACATTGTAAGTGATTTGAGTATGTTAAAGTATAAAATATGTGTTTGGAACTTTAGAGTATGAAAAGGAAATACAATTTATAATTTTGTAACTATGGGAAATGAGGATCATTTCTAACTATGTAATCATTTGTAACTAGGGGAAATGGAGATCATTGAAATGTGGTAATCAGCCTCCAAGATGCCCTCCTCCCCTGTGATCTCTACCTCCTAGTATTTATGATGCCCTTGCATTGTATCAAGGTTGTCTATGTGACCAATAGACTAGAGCAGAAGAGATGATCTATGACTTATGAGGCTAGGTCATAAAAGATATTGTGGCTTCTGGCTTGTTGTCTCTCTCAGATCCCTCACTCTGGGGGAGGCCAGCTGCCATGTCATGAAGACAGTCAAGGAGCCCTAAAAGAGAGGTACACAGGCCGGGCGCAGTGGCTCACACCTGTAATCCTAGCTCTCTGAGACGCCGAGGCAGGTGGATTGTTTGAGCTCAGGAGTTCGAAACCAGCCTGAGCAAGAGTGAGATCCCATCTCTACTAAAAATAGAAAGAAATTAATTGGACAACTAAAAATATATAGAAAAAATTATCCGGGCATGGTGGCACATGCCTGTAGTCCCAGCTACTCCAGAGGCTGAGGCAGGAGGATCGCTTGAGCCCAGGAGTTTGAGGTTGCTGTGAGCTAAGATGATGCCATGGCACTCTAGCCGGGGCAACACAGTGAGACTTTGTCTCAAAAAAAAAAAAGAGAGGTCCACAGAGTGAGGAACTGAGGCCTCCTACCAATAGCTATGCGAATGCACCATCACGAGAGTGGATCATGCAGCTCCAATCAGGCCTTCCGATGGCTGCAGCCCTGGAAGACACCTTGACTGTAACCTCAAGAGAGACTCTGAGCCAGAACCATTCAGCTTAGCTTCTCCTGAATTTCTGATTCTCAGAAACTATGTAAGACAATAACTGTTGTTTCAAAAGGCTAAGTTTTGAGGTAATTTGTTACACAGCAATAGATAATTAATATGACACATAATTGTTATAAACCAGGCATTGCTTTCATTTCTTTGTTTTGAAACCAATGCTATTGAGGTGACACAGCAGTGTGGAAAGAACAGAGTTCTGGAGGCAAACAGATGTGCTTCATATTCCTAAGCCCACCACCAATGAACCATGTGATCTTGGTCAAATTATTTAACCTCGGTGCCTTAATTTCTTCATCAAAAACAAAAAAAGATGGTATCAATTTCATAGAGTATTTGTAAAAAATGAAAATATATATAAAGATCCTTATGCCAAATAAGTATTTAATGTTAATTCCATCCCTTTTTTAAGGGAAAAATTATTCTGCTAAAAATGAACCTTGATTTATGAACACAACTACAATTAAATCAAATATTGAATCCTGGGGAAGTTAGGAAAGACCCACAGGTGCAAGGGAAGACCTGAGAGCTATTGCCAAGCTCTGCCACATAGCTACCAAAAAATGGCCGCCCTGTATGCTGCATTTTATGTAATTTTTTTCCATTTAATCTTCTCAACACTCATGCCCTAATCAGGATAAATTAGGTTATAGTAAAGCAGAGTTTCTCAATCTCAGCACTATTGATATTTTTGGACCAGATAATTCTTTGTTGTGGGGGCTGTCCTGTGCATTGTAGGATATTCAGCAGCATCTAACTACTAGAGGCCAACAGCACCCAGTTGTGATAACCAAAAAATGGCTCCGGACATTGCCAGATGTCTCAGGGTAGGGGGTGCAAAATCACCACAGCTTGAGGACCACTGTGCTAAAGTGTCAAACAGTCACCAAATCTTAATAGCTTAAATAATATTTTTTCCATGCTCATGTAACAAAATCTGTTAGGGCTCTGCCCAACATCATTTTCATTCTGGTACCCAAGCTGATGGATCTATGTCTATCTGGGACATCCCTGATCGTCATGGCAGAAAAGAAGAGAAATGAGGCAAACCACATGCTGGCTCTTAAAGCTTCTGCCTGGAAGAAGACACACATCACTTTCCCTCACAGGCCACTGACCAAAGCAAATCCATGGCCAAAGTTGATAGCAAGAAGGGACAATGAATTTTGGGGGTAATAATGCAGTATATCAACCCCTAAAACATCCAGGTTCTAACATTTTATACACAAAGAAAGATATTCACACTTGACAAAACTCACACTACAGCCTATAAAATCAAGATTCAAACCATGTCTACCCAACATGCACAAAAAATGAACACTCTCTCTACATTAACACTGTTTGCAAAGTGTGTCCTATGGAAATGAACAGTTTCTAAAAATACTTCAGGGATTTTGCAAGATTTAATTAAAATTTAATTTCAGTTTTTAAAAACATATTTGATTCCACTCCTAGGTATATACCCAAGAGAACTGAAAACGTATGTCCACATAAAGATGTATACATTAATGTTCATAGCAGCATTATTCATAATAATAGCCCAAAGCGGAAACAACCCAAATGTCCATCAATGGATGAATGGATAAACAAAATGTGGTATATCCATAAAGTAGAATATCATTAATATTTGGCCATAAAAAGGAGTGAAGAACTGATACATGCTATAATATGGATGGTCCTTTAAAACACACTAAGTGAAAGAAACCAGTCACAGGCCAGGCGCGGTGGCTCACGCCTATAATCCTAGCTCTCTGGGAGGCCGAGGCGGGCGGATTGTTTGAGCTCAGGAGTTCGAGACCTGAGCAAGAGCGAGACTCCGTCTCTACTAAGATTAGAAAGAAATTAATTGGACAACTAAAAATATATAGAAAAAATTAGCCGGGCATGGTGGCGCATGCCTGTAGTCCCAGCTACCCGGGAGGCTGAGGCAGGAGGATTGTTTGAGCCCAGGAGTTTGAGGTTGCTGTGAGCTAGGCTGATGCCACGGCACTCGCTCTAGCCCGGGCAAAAGAGTGAGACTCTGCGGGGAACGTGGCCAGTGCTCCCCGCAAAAAACCGAGTCCCTTTGGTAGAGTTGCAAGGGATAAGAAAATAATAGAGAAAAATGGAAAATGGAAAAAAATAAAAGAATACACTGAGACAAAGATATAGTTTTATAAAGTTTATAAAGATTATAGGCAAAGCGGGAGCTCAGGGGGCTTTGAGTCTCTCCGTGGGTCTCAAAAAGCCCCGAATGAGGTCTTACATGGTAACTTAT
>CAUYSK010093754.1:0-15528 GCA_963575035.1 Avahi laniger
GAGTCTCTTGGTTGAATCCTTGGGATTTTCTAGATATAATATCATATCATCAGCAAAGAGTGAGAGTTTGGCCTCCTCTGCCCACATTTGGATACTCTTAATTCCCCACTCTTTTCTGATTGCTCCAACAAGGACTTCCAGCACTATGTTAACAGAAGTGGAGGTAGTGAACAACTTTGTCTGGTTCCAGTGCTAAGCAAGAATGTTTTCAATTTTTCCCCATTCAGTATAATATTGGCTAAAGCCACATCATATATGGCTTTAATAATTTTAAGGAATGTCCCATCTATGCCTCTTTTGTTAAGAGTTTTTATCATAAAAGTGTGCTTGATTTTGTCAAATGCTTTTTCTGTATCTATTGAGATGATTATCTGGTCTTTGTTCTTGCTTTTATTTATGTGGTGAATTACATTTATAGATTTTCATATGTTGAAACAATCTTGCATCCCTGGGATAAAGGTGAAGGGTTTTTAAATAGGAGAATGAATTATGGGATCTGATTTATGTGAATTGGAATGGAAGGAAATTGGACTTTTTTGTCAGCAGAATGATGTTTTAAATGCTATACATTTTACTTTGTCTTTGATCAACTTATTTAACTCCTCTGGTTCTTAGTTTCCTCATCTGTAAAATAAGATTTATTTCCACCTAAAAGGGATGACATGAGAATGAAATAATGTAATATAGGCAAAACAGCCAGGACAGTCCCTGGCATATAGTAAGTGTCCAACAAATCTTAGGTCCTTTCCTTTTGACCTTACTGTCACAAGGGAAACAAAATGGGTGAGGCCTATCTGTGCCCTCAGAGAGCTTAAAGTTGGAAATGGGCCTGTATGGATGGGTAAAACAAGGACACAAATATCTGTAGTACACCACACATACACATAAACACACACACACACATACACATATTACATGCACATGCATGCATACACACACCACACCCATATACGTACACGTGTATGTACACACACATCATACCACACACACGAAAAGATAGCCTACAGTATGAGAGAGGAGCTGGCATCAGGTAACCTGTGGGAGGGTTTATTGGAGTTAGTTTTTAATGAGGTAATGAGTGCTTAAAAGCAGAGAATTGCTGAAACAATAGAGAAGGTGATGTTGCCATTGAACAAGAAAGAAAAGGTAATACCCAGGGTTGTCATGATGAAGAAAGAGATGCAGCTTGCGGGGTAACCCTTTTCAACCTTCCTCCTCTTCAACAGGCTGTCCTGGGTTCCCTGGCTGGGAGGGAACAGGAAGGAAGGGTACATGGGGTAGAGTTCTGCATGAGGGCTAAGTCTAAGGTATGGAGTACTGGCTGTGGAATTAGTTGGATTTCCTATTTATTTATATAAAAGCCTCTATATTCAGATTTTATACCAAATCCTACTTATTTTCTGTGGTAATCATCTCACTTCCATGTTTAGTTTCCAACATTTTCTGTTTTATCTTAACAACTGAAAATTTTATTTGGATAGTTCATTAGAACTCTAGTTCTGGTTGCAAATCTATAGCAGTGCTTCCCAATTGAACACTCTCCATTTGCACATACAGGTGGAAGTAAAAGTGACGGATACAAGCATCTTCAGTATTTTGGGGGGGGGGATTCTTTTTTGTTTGCTTGATTTTTTTTATTTTTATTTCAGCATATTATGGGGGTACAGATGTTTAGGTTACATATGTTGCCCTTGCCCCCCCTTCCCCCCAAGTCCTAGTTTCAAATATGTCCATCCTTTGGGTGCAGTATTTTTTTAAAAAAATAAGTTTTGACTAGAGTTCTATCAAGTCAGGATGAAGGCAATGGCTATGTCCAATTGATTCAAAGCTCTGAATAGCATTTGTTTATCTCCTGAATACTAAAACAATGAAAACTCGTTGTCAATATGTGAGGTTTGATGCATAAATTCTTTCAAAATACCTAGTCCATGGAGGATGAGTTAAAAGTGACATCAGGAAGTGAATGGATTGTGAGTCACTGGCCTATACAGGATTATTGTGATACAGAGAAGGGTAAAAACCACATCATCTTTTCTCTAAATTATCAAAAGACAATCACAATTATATATATTTTCTCCAGAGTAAACCGTTATCAAAGTATGCATAGATCAGAAATTCCTTTTTCTATTTCTATGTGTTGCTTAGAAGTGTAATCAGAGAGATGACATCCTGTAAGGATTGCTCACTAGTCTGAAAATTATTTGTCATGAGCAATGTAGTGAGACTAGCAGATAACTTTAAGGTCCATAAAAAATATGAGACCTGTTGCAGTCCTAGAATTCCGGAGCTAAATTTTCTTCATGTCAGATTAGTATTTTGTTTCTGTTTCTTCCTTTGGTGCAGTTGAGGTATTCTAATAAATATTCAACTTAGAACATTCTACTTAAAATTTTTAATCTTTATAGATTTATAGTACTACAATTCCACTGTCAAAATGACAGATACTGATACGTATTTTAAGGTAATCTTATATGATTATTTTTCAGTGCATTGTATCAATCAATGCTCTGACAGGCCATAAAACGTTACAGCTCATAAAGAACCAGTAAATACTCAATTTTCAAGGTACAGCAGCAGAACTATAAATTAAATTGATTACATAACTATAAAACAATTAGTCCAGTGTTTCCAGGAAACGTTTTTTGAGAACTTCCTTGCCACAGATCATTGTTTGAAAAGGAACTAACTTGTACCTATTAAGTCTGCCCAGTTTCATCACTGTGCTTGAGTTTTTTCTCTTTTACTTTATATCCCAATAGCTCTCCTCTACTCCTTTCCTCAAGGTGAGTTCATTCCCTCCTCTGGCTTCAACTACCTCCTATATGTGGGAGTCTCTAAATTTATGTCTCCTCCTCAGACATCTCTTCCAATACACAGATCCATATGTCCCCACACCTGCTGGGTATGTCTTGGATGGGATTTCCCCAAAGCAGACCTTAAGACAAGGGGTCGATTACAACTAGTTAATTTGATAAAGTATCCCAGAAAGCTCCAGTAGGGGAGTGAGGAGGTGGTACAGGAATCAAGGGTGCATCAAGAGGCAGATTTCTACTGTGAGTGACTGGGCTCTGTCCTGATGGGGAACTCTGGGAGACAGTACAAAAGACACCTTAGATTTATCCACCCCCAGAGGATGCCTCCAGAGGGATGGGGGAGCTGGAGTATTTATCCTTCAATTCCATCTGCATTGCATGAAGGTTGCTTCTGAGGGTGCTAATTTGTCCTCTCGTTCCTTTGGATGTCCCTCCCATAGGGGAAGCAAAAGCCCTGGGGTGGAAAGTCACAGGTGTGTGTACTGATAAGGTGAGGACCAAGGGACAGTGTACCACAGTGTCTGGGACTGACATTTCTACTTAGGTGTTGTACAGATGCATCAGGATCTGCATATCCAAGCCTAGCTCCCCAAACTTGTTTTTCCTCCACATCCTGGGGAATATGCTACAATGTACTCCTTGAGCCAGGCCGGAACCCCTCTCCACTCCATATCACCCACTTCTTCTCAGAGATAATATCTTATCAATTTTATCTCCTTAACAGATCCTAACTTTGTCCCCTCGTCCTCTCACAGCTGGCTCTACATCATTTTAGACCCTTGTCATTTTCCCCACACTTTTCTACATTAGCTCCCTGACCAGTCTCTCTTCCTTGAGTAATGGCAATGTAAATCCTTCCTCCTTCCTGTAGCCAGAGTGAGGCTTCCAAATGCAGATCTGATCATGTCTGTTCTCTCCTTAAAATCATTATTGACAGTGCAGGATGCTGCCTTTGAGACCTTTCATGTTCTCGCTCTTCCCAGCCACGTCACTATCCCCACCTCACCACACACCATACGTGCAGCCCCAGGGTCTTTGCACAGGCTCTACCTGATGTGAGGCTGTCACCTCTTGAGGGTGTTTTATCCTGACCTCTCCCCTCCCAAGATGCGCAGTTGCCTGGCTGTGGCCTTGCTTGTCCACATCACTGAGCACACTCTAGTGTTACTGTCTCTTTATTTGTCCACCTCCTCAGCTTGGCTGTAAGTTCTCTGAAGGCAGAAACTATACAGATTTTTAATACTTAACACAGTACCTGTTCATAACAGGGGCTCAGTGAATAGTTGTTGGATTAATTTTTCTGTGTTATCTTCTTTAATCCTTAAAACAATCTTATAAGAGAGGTATTATTATCTTCACAGACATAAATTTTGAAGTCAGGTAGGTTAAACACCTTGCTCAAGATCCCAGAACTAATAAACAATCAAATCAGGATTTGAACTCAAATCTGTCTCCAGAGTCCGTATTCTTTCCATTAGATCATGTTTATTTTTACATTTGAAAGCACTACACATATTCTCTATTTCTTCCTTTATGAAACTAAAAAAACAGCCTAAATCTTTTAATTTCTCTAGAAATGGATGTGTTCACAGGTAGCTTCTTATAGACAAGAAATAAATATTCTTCCACTGGAATAAGAGCCCTGCGAGGTTCAGTGTAGAGCTTGCTGAAATGAACCCGTGACTTTGTGGTGGAATTTTATTGGAGTTAGATCATGCGAATGAATATCCATGGTTAGATTGCACTGCATCTGAGCTGTGGCATTTCAATAAGCGTCAGTCAGACAACCAAGAAGGTATATATGCGGGCCTTGAGGGTGGACTGGATGAAAAGATTTGGAAATATAAGCAGTAAATTTTCATACATCACCGTTTGTGTGAAATGATTATTCATCAATTACAAAACAGTTAAGTGGATATGTTTCTGGGTTTTCCCCCTGCACTGTTTATGTATCCAGGTCTCCTGGAAGAGCTATTCCTGCATCACAGTCCAGGTCGGACAGTCAGTATCAGTTTCAGTGCATGTTACGGAGAGATAGAATGTGGTCATTGGACTTAGAAACAAATAAACCACAAAAAGAAGGGTGGTACTGAAAGAATATTACTTTCGAAATAAAGCATGTACCTTGGAAATTATAAGGAAACAATTTTTTAACATAAAATTATGTCAGCCTAACAAGTTTTTTTTTTTTTTCGGGGAGGGAGAGTTATGTCGTAGAACTTAAAAGAAAATACCAATTTGTTTATTTACAAAAATTATTAAATTGTCTATAAATTCAAAGTTGCAAATTATGTTTTCTTGCATACATGTAAGTTCTGGGTCAGTTGGATCCCTGATGCAAAATATAAGACTTGGAAGATTAAAGCACTGTGTAAGAATTTAGGGGAGGAATAAATGAGAAAATGAATGTAAGATGGTCAATGTAGTATCTGGAATATAGTAAGCAGTCAATAAATGTTTGCTGTGATTATCATTAATATTATTATAAGAAAATACAATACTGAGTATGACCTTGTTCTTCTGTCATATGGATATTAATCAGTGAGTGTCTAGATATTAGCAATTTTACACACATACACACACAGACACCCTACCGACTCTTCCTATGGGGCTGAAACTAAAATTTATGATTTATCAGGTGCTCACAATTCCATCCTCAAAGAACACACCAGAAATAAGTGACAAATAGAAGATATCAAAGACTTTTCCTACACATACGGGCCTTCTTACAATACCTTTTTCAAAGGTGTTTGCTTGAAGTTAATCTTGAGGTTGAATTTTTGCATTAATCTGTTATCACCAAAATATAATAGGATCCTTTCCCATCAACTAAGTCTGTCTGTGAAGAAATATTTCATATTAAATTGGAGATAGGAAATACCAATATTCATGCGATTCCTCAAGTAAACATTGGAATTTAGGGGGTGATTAATTGGCCTTTAGTCCTGATGGGCTGGATCTATAATCCAAATAGTTCATTCTGAATTCCAAGAATGAATGATATCCTCCCTGTTGAGCCAAAAAATATAATGACTAGAAGAGAAAATAACTAATAACACAAACCTACAAGTTTTGAAACATGCAGCTCAATATCTTAGTCAAATATATTGCCAAAGATTATGTTCTGCAGAGGAAACAAAAGCAATATTTCATACTCCTAAACTTGTAAGGCCACAAATAATATATCATTAAAGAATCATCACCTTTTGACCACTGCCGCCTCGGGAGACTCAGGACCGCCAGGCTGGACTCTCGCAGCCTCGGTCACCCGCTTAAAAAAAAATCACTTTTATCATGTGAAAATATTGCTTGATAATATCCACTCATCCTAAATTTGACTGGCAGATAAGCTGAAGGTATATGACAAGGTTGTGGATGAGACTGTCTCACCAGTTGATTTTGCACATGATGCAGGGGAGAGGCAAATGAAGACCATCGATAAGGATCACCTATAAGAGACAATTATATATTGGGTTTGATATGCACTGCCTAGGCCTTCAGACTTTCCCCCAGACCAGTGCTGGAGAATCTTGCCCTGTGTTTTTTTTTAGTAGCGAGATTTTTCTCAAATTAGCTTGTTTCAATCCAAAAAAAGTGTATGGTGGCATGACATACTTCTAAACACTGTTAAGAATTGTAAAATCATTATCACCGCCATCCTATGACATTTGGAATATTTCTCATTGTTAGTAATTAAACATGCCCTGCTATTGTGTAGATGAGCATTCATTTTTGTTTACGCTGGGCCTGGTGTAAGTGCTTAAATTGAAAAATGAAATCATAGATCCTATGGTGGAAAAAATTAGAACAATGGTTGTCTTTGGAAGGGTGGGAAGTGGGGATTGACTGGAAAGGGTTATTAGGGAGCTTTCTGGGGTGATAATAACATATAATCTATTTAATATATTATGATAGAGTTTGGGTTAAAAAAAGAAAAATGTCAAAGAACACTCAATAAAACTTTACATATCTTTTAGTCTTATCTTCATTATCATTGTGATGAAGCAAAAACATGGATGCTTGCCCTCACAATGCTAAAATTTCTAGAGTGGGTCAGGTAATAGAAAACAAATGATTGAAGTAGGCAATAGTTTAAATGTAAAGTGCTATTAAAATAAAGCAGGGAAGAAGGTTGCAGTCTTAAATAGTGGGGCTAGGGAAAGCTTCAGAAGAAAGTGATGCTTGAGTAAAATCTTGGGTAAGGTGAGGGTGAACCTGGAAGACAACTCTGTAACTACATTGTGGGAAGAGAAAACAAGTGCATAGGCTTTGAGCCAATAGCATGCATGTCATGAGAAAAGGCAGTAAGGAGCCAGGGTGGCTGGTGGAGAGGGTTAGTAAAAGATGGTAAAAGATGAAGTCAGGAAGGTAGTAGTGGACCATACTGTGTAGGCCCTCTAAGCCTCTATTATGATTTTAGATTTTACTGTAGACAGGAAACCACTGGAAGGTTTAGAGCAGAGAACTCTGTCTTATACGAGGTGCATAGACTTGGGGCCAAGAGTAGAATATCAGTTTAGAGGCTCTATTGCAATAATCCAAGCAAAGATAATAGTGGCTTGGGTCAGAGTGGTACCCAATGTAAACAGCCGAGCTTCAGTCAAGCTGAAGGAATACCTTTTATCTGAACATTCTGATAGTATATTGGATGGTATGGCTGTTTTTAAGGCTAATTTTCAACATTGTAATATTACCAGTATTTGGATTTTGCCCGACACAAAAGGCTATGCTTGAAGAATCTATGTCACGTGCATAGCAATTCCAAGCAAAAGAAGCTACTTTACTAAGAGAATCTTGAATCTACATACTCTGGAAAATGCTGCATGTATAGCTTATAACTGAGAAAGAAACTCGGAGTGTAGTGCTGCAATCAGATGACACAATCCATCCTCATTATCGAGGACATTTCTCCTAGCATTCTGTAATGAATAATGTAAATATTCATAGGTTCCATGGCCATTCACAGGCATCCTGGTGAAACAATCAAATGAAGCTAGCTTCAGGTTTTCATCTGTTCTGTGCACGCCTATTACATCAACAAATTATTATATTATGAGCCCTTTTCAGAAACGACAAAGGCTTCTGACATGTTCAAAATGATGAAAATTGTCTTTGCCAAGCATAACATGATTAGAAGAAAACAATTTTGGTGTTCTTTATTCAGATGGCAGCACTGTGATGCTTGATCACACATCTATTTTTTGCTATTTTCGTAAAAAATTTCCTTGTTTTCACATCAGCAAGCACTGGTGTTCGTCTCTGCCAATGGACTTGAAAGAAATCTTGTCCAAGGTTACAGCATCACCTCCTTTTTCAGAGCCTCTTTTGTAAGAAGTTTCATCAAGAAGCAGGAACAGCATGTGAAGTTTCCTCAGTACACAGAAGTTCTCTGGCTTTGTATCAAACAACTTGAAACATGAAACTACATTTCAAGCAGCAGTTTCAGTTATCTAAGAACAAATTCCCCTTTGGTAACAGTTTGATAGAGAAGCATGCATTCAGGTATGGATTTATTTAATAGATGTTTTAAGCCCATGGTATTCAAGCTGGCAGTACACAAGATTTTCCAAGGAATACGAGAGCATGGTTGGAATTTAATAGGGAAATTTTAACTTCCTGTTAAACTTTTTTTCTAGAACTAATCTGCCTGAGAACACATTTCAGATTATTTCTCATTTTCACTTCTCCTGTCATAATTTCCCTTCTTCTACTTAAAAATAAAAATAAAAGAAGGCGTATCTCTCATCCACTTGAAATTTAATATACTACATTTCCCAGGGTGTAAAAAAGTCTAAGACATAAAACATTGATGCTGACTTTCAGAAAGGGACCGATTCTAAAATCTAGGCAACAAATAGTTTTGCAAGTCAGATAGTTTCAAATTTTTTTATTTCAATGAATTTTAAGAGGACCTAATCCAATTGTCATTTGGATATATAATATTTGATGACAGACACTGATTTTAAGAGTATAACTTGGAAGGAGTTCTGAAACTTGTGCAACATTACTACAACTAAATTCTTATTAATTCTCATCTACATATTTATATAAATAAGGTATCTCAGGCTTTTTAAAAGTAGTAAATAGAAATAGAATTGATGGAAAACCCTCTCTCATTCTGCTAAGATGAACTATTCATTCAAAGATAGATGAACTAACAGAAAATGACTTGATTCATCTCGTTAAATGATGCAGTTCCAGTAAAATAACTATCTTTAATAATTATCTATTGAAATTTATAGTATATTTATTTTTTAATTGATTGTATACTACCAATAATTATAATGAACATTAAAACTATAAGAAATTTAAATACTGAAAGTCTTATAGCCATAATAAATAAATTCTAAAAAATGCATTCACATTTTATGCAGATAAATAAGATTGAGTAATCAATAAGACTTTCGAGCATAAAATTAACATTAAATTCAGATAAAATTCTACAAGTGAAGTAAAATGTCAAATTCTTCATCTGTTCACTCATGTGTCTGCCTTTACTGTAGATATTTCAGCATTTTTAGCATAGTTATTTTCACCTCTTTCTTGGAAAATTCTAGCCTCTAGGCCATCTTGGAATCTATTTCTGTTGATTATTTCCTCTCTTGACATAAGTCACATTTTCTTGCTTTTTTGTGTGCGTTATAATTTTTTATAGGAAGGACATTTTGGGCAGTAAATCAGTGGAGACTGAAGAAAATGATATTTACCTCCCAAAATGGGAATATCAAGCTTCTAGGATGGGAACTTAGTCAATCTAAACTGTATTTGAATACCTGGAGCTCTTTTTGCACTGGTAGTTTTATTTGGTTCACCGTTGGCTTCAAATATTTTGAGGGCATGATCCAGATTTTCCTTTTTAGAGGGCCTGGTATCAGAGCATTGGAAGGATTCCAGAAACCTTCCTGTGCTTTAGAGTTCAGCTGCCAAATTTTGTAACTGTAGGTAACATCTGCCTGCTCACAGCCCAGCTGTATGGTTTTGGGTCACTGGGGAGTTTTCTTTGCCATCTAGCCCTGCCCCTTGCTGTCTGCACTTGAAGAGATACCTTTCAGCCTAATCGTCCCTTCTGTGGCTTTTGGGATGATGTTGCCCAGCGCTTTGTCAAGACCTGGAATGCCCTCGAAGGGTTTCTCTTAGATCTCCTGCCTACTTATTCATATTTGGTAGTTGAAGGCTCAGAGTGCCTCTCTCAGCTCTCCTGCTGTGTCCCCCAGCACTGCTTTTGGAGGGGGTTATCCCTTGGGAGAGTCTCTATGTACCTTAAAAAGAACTCTTTCTCAGCTTTTCTTTGCTGGTCCCCTTGCTTTGGGCAAATTACCCTCCATATTCAGTAAAGACCTGTGAGTAAAGTTGGTGGGTAGACACATGCTCAGAGAGTTGATGGATTTCTAGGGATGTAGTCCATTATGCCAGCCCACACCCAGCTGTTCCATATTTGTTGAATGTTTGGTTAGCTGCTTCTTACCCCTGTCTATGGGAGTAGCCATGGATCTCTTCTCTTCCGTGAAGGGCTTGCCGCTTTCTGGAACTTAGTTTATTTGAGCAACTTTATAAACTATCCAGGGTTTTATTAGCTTATCTTATAATTTATTTATTTATTTATTTTAAATTTTTGTTAGAGTGGGATGGCTTCCTAAATCCAAACCAGAAGTCCTGTTCAAATATAAATTAAAACTGATGATTGTGAATATCAAATCATTTGTTATTTAGATTCCATTAATTTTAGTCAAAAGTGATGTTTCAATTTGATTTTTAAATATTAATATCTACACTGTATCAGTAATTATCCTGTAATCCTAGCACTTTGGGAGGCTGAGGCAGGAGGATTGCTTGAGGACAGGAGTACAAGACCAGCCTAAGCAAGAAAGAGACCCTGTCTCTACAAAAAAAATAGAAAAATTAGCCTGATGTGGTGGCACCAACCTGTAGTCCCAGCTACTCAGGAGGCTGAGACAGGAGGATCACTTGAACCTGGGAGTTTGAGGCTGTAGTGAGCTATCATGATGTCACTGCACTCTAGCCTAGCAACAGAGCAAGACTCTGTCTCTAAAAAAACAAAAACAAAAACAAAAACAAAAACAAAAAACCAGAATTATATAATTATACCCTTCAGAACTATTCAGGTTTATGATGAAAATGTATAGATATCAACTTAAAAATATATAAAGGAATATATAGTTTTTCAATATTCTTTTGGAAGCACATGCCTGAGCTCAGCCATAATAATAAAGGTAATCTTTTTACTCTTTCCTTATTATGGGAGTGTGGGGTGACTGGCCTGGCTTTGCTACAGACTGTGGATCTTCTGGGCTGGGCTTCAATCCTCTATCTGAAGGCTAGTGTGGAAAGGTGATCAAAACCTTGTCAACTTCTCTCCTGGCGGGAAGTGCAGACATTTAGAACAATGTAAAACTCTTTTGAAGAGTATATATTAAAAACTATCACATTAATTTTATAACTTTCCCCTCAAAGATATATATTTTAAATATCCCTGATCTAGATAAAGTTAAGTTTCAACTTCTAACTCAAATATAACCCATTTTAGAATTCAGAATTTCTCTGGAAAAAAAGAATTGTTACAGCAAATTTTGTTTTACTAAGTCAGTAATTTGAAATATTTTGATCCAAAATAAATATTATTCAAAATGTAGTACAAGAAACATCTTTGCTTTTTTAGTGTATCACTTGTAATAATTTATTTACTCAATTTTTCTTTTAAACCTATGTTTTTATTATATAACATTAGATCCAGCTATATTTAAAAGCTTATGAAACTGCTTTTATTACTCAGATATCTTTTTAAAAAAGAAAGGTAACCACTTTTGGATAGATTGCTGACTTTGCCATTTGATAACAAAGAGCAATTGTGCATAATTATTTGAAGATAAATTTTTGCCCTACTTTTTATTTTTTTAAGAATGCATTCTATGATGTCAAATGACTAGATAGTCCACAATATGAACATGGTTTTTCTTTTTTTTTTCAGTCTCTACCAATTCAAGACATAATTATTTGTACAGAAAATAGAATGAAAATTTGCTTTGGTTAATACAAATTCATTATAATGTAAACTAATTGTGTAATCATAATTACCAGAGAACTAAAAATTAACTTAAATGAGATAGTTTTTAATCCTCAAACGCTTCGGAGGTAACCAAGTGCTATGTTAGATATATGCATCCTGTACATCCATGTACACAAATATATACATAAATATGTATGTGTGTATAGTCCACAACAAAAGAGGTAAATACTTGTGGTTTATGGGAAAGGAAAGTTAAAAAAAATTGCTAAACTACAAATCCATCTTGTCTCACTAAAGCAAGTTTTCTAAAAGCTGAAGGACCCTAGCTAGTCTTTTAAAAGCTGAAGGGAGAATGGAGAGAATATTTCTAACATAAATTCATTCTATCACATATTGGTTGTACAATTCTATAGATAAAATGTTTTCCTGTTATTATCAACATTATGCATGCTTAATCTATGTATTGAATGTGTGTGTACGTGTGCGTGTGTGTACATGTATATATCATAGATCTATGCAGAATGGAAATAGAAGCATATTATAAATTATCAAATGGTGTTTCTGTTTTTATGGATAACATTTATACATTGACAGTAATTCTTTAATTTTTTTTAAAAAGTTGTTGTTATTTGAAGAAATAACTCTAATAAGATTTAAAAGTATTTTAAAACAAGATAGGTTACTTAAAACGCACACATGTGTGTAAATAGAAATTAAATTTTATATTGGTTTCTATTTCCATTCCCCAGTAAAAGAGAAAGGTATGAAAACTGGAGAAACCTGACAAACACTACCTCAACCAATTGACCAGGGTTAACATGAACAATGATAAGTCATACTCTTGACGTGACGTGATGAGGTGACACTTTATGTCTGTGATCTTCCTCCCAAAACACAGTCCCCGTCTAATCATGAGATAAACATCAGACACATCCCAATTGAGAGACAGTAGACAAAATACCTGAACAGTACTTCTCAAAACTGTCAAGGTCATCAAAAACAAGCAAAGTCTGACGAACTGTCACAGCTGAGAGGAGCCTAAAGAAACATGATAACTAAATGCACAGTGGTATCCCGGATGGGATCCTGGAATGGAGAAAACTACATTAGGTGAAAACTAAGAGAATCTAAATGAAGTATAGACTTTAGCTAATAGTAATATATCCATATTGGTTCATAAAATGTGATGAACATACTATAGGATGTTAATAGTAAGGGACACTGGGAACCCTGTACTGTCTTCACAATTTTTCTGTAACTATAAAATGATTCTAAAATAGAAAAGTTTACTCGCAAAAAATATTAAATTATAGTGATATACAGTAAAGAAACATAATAAAAACAAACTAAAAGACAAAGCCAAATACTAGGAAAAAATTTTTTAAAGAAAGAAAATTTCAGTGATACTAAATTAATATTTGTGACAATTGGGAAAATCAATCAAGGCTAAAAACTATGGGACTGTTGCTAAATATGTCTCATTGCAACCATTAATATTTGACCTTTAAACAATTTAGAGATGAGCATCCTGAAGGAATTACCCTGGGACTCCCTAAAGTAGAGCTAGGAATGTTCAAATGCCAGTCTTAATGGAAGGGAAGCTCAGTTTTTGACAGCATATTTTCCCTCTCTCTCTCTCTCTCTCTCTCTCTCTTTTTCATACACACACACACACACACACACACACACACACACACACACACACGCAGCGTGTGAGGTACCATCTATCCTCACTGTGGTTTCTGTTCTTTCCTGCTGCTTCTGGGTCTCCATCTCTCACCCTCCTCTGCTCTATCCTCCCTGTTGGCACTTCTGGCTACACAAAACAAATATGCTATTATTACTTTGTGCTTCTCAGACATGATTCTGGATAGGAAAGGGCTAAAAGAGGGGCATGAGCAGTGAGGATGGGACTTGGAATATCCCAGGGTCACTAGGAGGAGGCTGGCTGAGAACAGCTGAGAACTTTTTCAAAACCATTGATTGTATGGAATGGAGGAAAATCTCCATTAGTTGCATCAAAAACAAGAGTAAACACCCTTTCAAATTTTTTTAAAGCGATAAAACATTCAAGGGAAGATTTGGTTGGATTTCGCTACAGCTGAAACAGCTCCCAGTAGCAAGCTTCACTTTCTCTGTCCTATATTTTACTGTTTCTCTTGAGAGAAACCATGACATCCCATTTCTGGTTCATGTGTTTCAGGGAAAAAAACGAAAGCATATTGTCAGTCATATAATTGATATAGTGCTTCTTGACATGCCTATTTTTAATTAAAACACATTTTAATTAAAAAAAGAGAGAGCAATTTTAAGAAGAGACGCTCCCTGCCAGATGGTGATTCCTAATTTACCTCAAATGTGTTGAGAGCCACATGATTCATTTTGGATTAGCTGGGGTTTATGCATTGCAGAGAATAGTAATTTTGTTATGAAAAATAGTCATCCGTGGAACCCCTTTTAATTGAGATAAATAGGTGTGAGGGTGTGGTCACTGGCATTAGTGGTGTGTCTTACAGATATTCACCTGGGAATTCTAATGGCATGGACAAGACTGCAGTGTAAAACTTTAATGTATGCACTCTTCAAAAAAGAGACAGACCAGTGCTTCTTCATTAATATATAAAACCTGTGGGATATCAGTTTCAGGTTTGCAAACGCAAGATGACATTTGAGTGCTAGGCCTCAGGGCCAAGAAATATTGCCAGACGGGGGTGCACTCACAGTGGTGGTCAGGGTTCCAATGAAGCAGGGTGGGAGGAATTACATTGTTCCTCTCTTACTTTTTTCCGCAGCTTCACATTTCTCTGGCTTCATGACCAAATCTGAATTCCTGACAAACTCTGTCCTCCACAAATACATATGCCTCATATGTTCCACATCTATAGACCATAGTAAGGGTGCTGTAGTACTACTATAGTACTGTATGTAGTATACTATCATAAATACTGTACTCTAGTAAGGATAGTTCTACATCTACAGACTACAGTAAGAGAAACCAAGGTGCACCCGAGGATAGTAGTTGTTCTAAAGAGTCTCTCCTGCCTGTGCATAATATCCTGAAAAAAAAGGGGGGAGGGAGTTTCTCCTGCTTATAGGGAAACTGACACTGAAGCATTCTAGATCACAGTTCCAGCATGTAGTTAAACTAAACTTTAATTATCAAAGTTTAAGTTTCATAAAAGAAACAAGCACTATTATTCCCTGGATATGTGATTTGGGTGAACTACTTAACCACTGTGAGTTAATTTTTCCAATTCTGAACAGAAATAATAATACCTGTCTGCTATAGTAGTTGCAAGGAATGAGTAAAATAATAACTATTCAAGCATTTTGTAATGATCAAAATTTAATATGCATTATTAATAGTGTAATATGCTTTACTAATAGTGATTTTGGCAGCATTATTTTTTAGTTCTACAGAATTTGAACATTACACTGTATGAAAAAGAAAAAAAAACAGTGGCATTGTTGTTGTTTGTTGCTTCTGTTTGTTTTTTATAAATATCTTTTCTGAGACTAAGGAGGAATCAAGTAAAAGAGAAAATGCTCCATTTTATTAATCCACTCATGAATTGATGTATACTCGGGTTGATTCCACATCTATGCGTTTGTGATTTGTGCTGCAATAAACATTCTACTGCAAGTATCATTTTGATCCAGCAATACTACTGCTGGGTATTTACCAAAAGA
>CAUYSK010093755.1:0-71331 GCA_963575035.1 Avahi laniger
ATGATCTAGTACCTCTTACACTTTCCTGGACTAAACTTAGGCCCATCATCCAAAGTGAGGCACCACAAGAGCAGAAGAACGGGATCCATTTGTACTCGCCATCAAATTGGTACTAACTGATCAACACTAGGGTGATCACATTAAAGCTTATTTTTGATAATAGCAAATTAGTATTTAACAATGAGTCATTAATAAGGAACTTGAAAATAAATTAGCATGCATTCATATGATGAAATATTACAAAGTCATTGAAAAAATATTGTTCTTCGAGACAATTTGAAGGTGTGAGATAGGCATCATTATTAAGATATTAAGTAATTAAAAAAATGAAATTTTATGTTGCATAATCACAATTTGGTAAAATTTTATAGAGACTGTCTAAAAGGAAACAACTTTAATTGATAGGAGGATAGGAAATTTTCTTTTTCTTACTTTAAATATTTTCAAAATGTTACATATTGAACATATATTACTTTATAATCAGGAAAATGAACAAAACAAATAACATGGAGTATTTCAGTGTCTGATATGACTGGAGTTATCCGATGTAGTTTTGTGGGGCTGGTTTCCTGCAGGTCATCTGTGGACCATTTTAGATGGACAGCTTTATTCTCCTCTGAAGGGTCCCTGGTGGTAGTGACTCTCACAGAGAGAAAAGTTTAAAGATTTATTTCAGAAAAGCCTTTGTCATCTGTCCAGTGGAGCTCTCAGATTGTTTCTTGGCTCTATTTTCAAGAGGACAAAAGCAGATTTCCTCTTCTGAGATTTTCCAAGTTTATACTCAAATGCATTGGTGAAAAAACAGCTGGTCTTAAGGCTCTAGACAAGAATTTGATTCTCTAAGATAATATTGACCATGTAGACCCCTCCACCTATACTCAAAGCCCCTCCTCCAAACTGAGGATGAGAGAGGTGTATAATGATTTCTTCCACATGTCCATACGACCACCGTAAGTAGTTTTTCAGGAAATACCTTAGTCTGAATTTGCAGAAAGCTCCATTGAATTTAGACAAAATATATATCAAATTGTTGGACTAAAATGTGGATAAATTTCTACTCTTCAATAAAAAGAACAAAGACTTTGAAGTTAAACAGGCGTATGTTTGAATGTTATTTGGTATCTTGCACACTATTTAAATCTGTTCATCTTTTTTACCCTGTTTCTTCATCTGTGAAAACAGATCATCGATATCTACCATCCTAAGTTGGAGGGTAATATCAGGAAATGTACAGGAAAGACCCTCAGATTTTCTGTCTCATAGAGATCCTCCTCTGTGCCAGCCACCAATTTAGAGGGAATTATATGTTTTTTCATTTAATAACCAATTCCTGAGTATCTTCCATACCATGTTGCCGTAATCTTATTTTTTCCAAACTAAAGCTATCAATTTGGTTGTAAATTGCTCTATATTATAGAGGAAGTTGAGACTAAAGCTCTAGATATATGTTTATAAGCCAAGGTATAATTTAGTAGCACTATATTAAAATTCAAAAGATAGTAATTAACTTAAAATCATTCTGAAATGACATGAAATGAACACATATGTATATATTTAACTTACAGTAAAATTGACTTTAGGTGTGCAAATCTGTGAATTTTAACATATGCATATACTTGCATAACCTTCACAACAGGATGCAGGACAGTTTCCTTGTACTATTCCCTCATACTCCGTTCCCTTGTACTATTCTTTTGTAGCCAAACTCTTTCCCCACCCTCAACCTGTGGCAACCATTGATCTATTCTCCATTACTATATCACTACTATTTTTTCTTTTTCAAGAATCTTACATAAATGGAATAATACAGTATGTAACCTTTCGAAACTTGCTTCTTTGATAGTCATCCAGTTGTTGCAGTAGTTTCTTCTTCTTTATTGCTGTGTATTTTACTATATGGATGTACAATCTTTTGTTTAATCATTTATCTGCTAAAGCTTGTCTGGCATTGTTTATAGGCTTTGGCCCTTATGAATAGAGCTGCAATAAACATTCATCTTTCTTCAACTTTATTGACACTTTCCTCTGTCATTTCTATTAAGCTATTGGGTCCATTGAGTGAGCTTTTTTGTTTGGCTATCCTTTTGTTCAATTCTAACATTCATATTTTGTTCTGCTTTATACCTTTTCTTTTTCTCCTGAGACTTTCTATATTTCTTTTTATTTAAACAGCACTTAATAATATTTGTTTGAAAACTTTTATAGTAGCTGCTTTGATGTTTTTGTTGAAAAATTGCAACTTCTTAATCATTTTCTTGTTGTCATCTGTCAATTGACTTTTTATCACAAGTTGAGATTTTTTTTTTTCCTTGTTCTTCCTGTACCAAATAATTTTGAATTGTATTCTGGATCTTTTGAATGTTATATAGTAAGACTGTGAAAATAATTTAAATACTATAAAAATTTTTTTAAACAAGTAATTTACCTGGTTGTATTTAAACCACAAGTTTGGATCAACCTTCTGCAGCTGTGGTTTCAATATTAGTTTCCTTTTCAAAGCCCTTTGTAGAGCTCATTAAATCTGTCCCATGTTTGTGCCCCAATTGCCAGTTTGGAATCTGGATGGTGGCTATTATCTTGGTTCAGTTCTGAAAGTGTGATTCAGAACTGCAGTGTGGAATTTCTAAGTGCAATTAGAAATATTCTGCGCACTCTCTTTCTCTCTTCTTTCTGTGTGTGTCGTGTATGTGTGTGTGTTTGTGTGTGTGTCGTTTGGGAAGGAAGTAAGGAACTTGTCAATACATAAAAGTAGTTTATCTCATGTGTCAGTTAGATTTTGCTACAAAGCACCTGAAAAGCATTGGCTTCATAAACATTTTATTAGTGCTCTTATATCTGTGGAGTGACTGGGTCATTTTGCAGATCTGGGCCTGGCTCCGATAATAGGCTGGGCCTACTTTTGAGTTTGCAGTCACATGCTGAGTTAGGTGGAGGGTGAACTCAGCTTGGAGAACTCATCTTTAGTCCATATGGTCTTTCGTCCTCCTGTAGGCTCGTCTGGGTTTATTAGCATGGTGGCTCAGCAGGGGTCCAAGGGAGTGAACAGAAGTATGCAGGGCCTCTTGGTCTAGACTTGGAACCGGCAGAGCATCCCATCTACCACTTTCTTTTGGCCAAAGCAAGTCCCAGAAGCAGCCCAGATTTAAATAGTGGGAAACAGACTTCATTTCTTGAGAAATTACAAAGTCACTGCAAAAGGGCATAGATCAAAGAGATGAAGAATTGGTGTCATGTCTGCAATCTATCAGAAGTTACAAGGGAGTAATAGCTTTGTTGTGACCAAGATCACAAGATAAACTAAATTATATGTTCTTTAATTATTTTTATAAGAGGGAAGGTTGGGGTTGTATTTGAATATGAAGTAGTGTAGGCTGGTTTTCCCTCCTTTTCTACAACTTGTGCTTGTTTGCTGATTTGGGACGTTCTGTGATAAATTCCTTTGTACACCAAGTTGTGTCAAATAACTTTATTAAGTGTGAATAAAGGAAAGCTTCTTTATTCTATAGCACTTAATTATAAACTTTATTTTTGTATTCTGTCAGCCACAGATACAGCTCCAGGAAGCAGGTAAGGACAGCTATCTGAGATAAGGAATGTGAATGAGCAGCCTCTTAGACACAAGCTTGGTTCTCTGCTTCTACGTGATAATATTAGATAAAGAAGTGGTAGAGTCTCAAAGAGTTTTGCTCCCACACATTCTAAAAGTATGTATGAGAACAACTAAAAGCTAATATCATAGAATGACTGACGAATCCTTGGAAATTCAACTTTCAAAATTTAAAATACCCGAAGAATTATGGTTGGGGTTCAGTATACAAAAAGGAAGAAAATATTTGTTTACGGTAGCCTTTAAAAAAATGTCATGACAAAATGGGGAAAACTAAGACACCAGATTAGAGTTTAAAAAGATGAAATTTATTTGTTTCAATTCCTGATAAAATGAAGCAATGACACTCTACTTGGATATAATACATATAGCAGGGGTGACTGTAGACACCTAAAACTCTGAGGAAGAGTAAAGAAACCACATTAGCAATATGAGGATTTGTGATCCCAAAAGATTGAGGCAAACAATTGTTGCCTTTTCCTTTCTCTGGCTTCTCATATTCTTGTCATGGCAGTCATGGCAGTGATGGCAAATTCAGGTCATAGCAGGCCAGCTATAGCCTCATTTTCTCTGGTTCAGAGATTGAAGAAGATAGCCCCAGAAAACCAGAAAAGCCAGGAAGGACATAGGCAGGAGCTTGGGAAAGCAAAACCATGATGCTGTTTAAGTACTCCTGGGCTTACCATCAAACTGCACGCGTGAATATAACGCAAAAAAGCAAACCAACTCCCTCTTCCCCCAACACACACACACACACACATACACACACACACACACACACACACACACACACAGAGGAAGAGAGAGAAGGCAGAATGTTTCTAACTGACCTACACTTAGAAATTCCACACTACAATTCCTAATCAATTGAATGGAAGTTCCAGCACCTTTATGAGTCTGCCAGGAACCATTAGCACAGCTCTAGAAAGCTGACAATTTTTTTCATGCATTTTATGGCCCACATTCTGCCACTGCAGCCATCACTGCCACCAGAATGCCACAGTGCATCTTCAGTATACACTTTCCTCCTGAGCAAAAGAGGAGATTGACTTAAACACAAGGACTCTGTTGATTTGAAGAGGAAAAGGAAGCCCGTAATTGAGGCTATGCAGATAGTGCCGTCCAGACTCACATTTGTATTCTCAGCCCTAATTAGCTCTTTTGGAGTGGACTGTTTGCAATGAGCTCCAGAAAACTGAGTATGATTTACTCAAGGCAAACAGGGTTCCGTTATTAATCTCTCCATATTTAATGAGGCAATATTTTAAGGATGAACAACAGTAAACAAGGAAGCTTGTTAATAAGAATCAAGACTGTGCCAGAATCCAATTTTACACCAAAACAAGTCTCTGGAGAAAAATAACATCTCTGGCATGAAGTAACAGTGAGAGAAATACTACAGAAGAAGTATCGTCCCAATTCAAAACTGATAATTCAATTTTGGGGTCTTTAATGTTGACAGGCAAATATAAAGCAAACGAAGTTCCCATTCTGCTGCACAAAGCAATGAAAATGTGGTAAATAGAAAGATGTGACTTCACAGAAATATAAGGGCATTATGCTAGCATTGTGAATTTTAATACTGTATAGTCTTATGCATGAACTATGCCATTAATAAAACAGGTGAGTGAAGTGAGGTGTGTGAGAGCCCATTTAGACGCTTTTGCAAGCGGTGGGGGGACTCCTACGCTCTGCTCTAGATGAGACTCCTCAGCCAATCCCTGCAACTGCTGTACTCTTCAAGCTGAGTCTTCCACACTGAATATTCACAGTTTGCTGAGCATGTTCTGTATTGCAGCTTTACCAATGCTGTCCTCTCTACCTTTCCTGACTTTCACAATCTGCCAAATTTCCAATAATCCTTAAATGCCCAATCAAATTATCTCCTTACCATAGGAGATGAAGAATTCCTTCTTCATCTGTGTTTCTCAGGAATATTTTAAATTTGAATTTTCAAATAGACTCTGGCCACTAAGAGGCAAAACTGAACTATTATTTCTAAATCTTCACCTCCAAGGTCACAGCAGATTGGATTAATTTAAGAGGATGTGGTACATTGGCATCATATGGAAATCTCAGAATATTTTTTACATAGGTGTACAGAGAAAAATTTGCACAGAGAACATATAGACACTGACCAAAACAAAGAACAAAAAAATAGCATTTTTATCACTGTTCCTAAGACATCTCAATATAGGGTAGAAATTCAGTTTCTGTTTCTTGCTTGATTAGTGGAATGGGTTGGTCAATCGATTGCAAAAAATGACTATAATTATTCCTTTCCTGTATTGACAACTCTTTGTAATGGGATTTTTCAGCTTCTCTCAACAAGAAATGAAGTCTATTTCCCTAACCTTTGAATCTTGGATTATCTTCAAGCTCACTTTACCAATAAAATGCAGTAGAAGTGATCCTGGGCCAAACCCAAACCTATGCCTCAGAATACGCCTTGAATTCTTCTGTTTGGTCTCTTGTTAAGTCCCAGCAACTACATTGAAACGTAGGGAGCTAGCCTAGTGAAAGTTGAGAGACCACACACACCAGAAACAAGCCATCTTGGCCGGGACCATCTGAGTCCAGTCTGTCTGAACTGACACAGATGATTGAGTAAATGCAAATAAGACCAGAGAAACCATCTGGAAGAGCCCAGATCAAATTGCTAATCCACTCTGTTGTTAACTAAGTAAAAGATTGTTTTTTAATTCACTGTGTTTTTAGATGATTTATACTCAGAAAAAATTAACTGATACAGTTAAATCCTATAAAGATATACAAATATTATGTACTCATAATACTTAAAAATTAAAAAAAGACCCAAAATAGTCAAATGTACAACTATTTGGTATGATCCTACAAAAGACGTGTCCTAGAGTTTTTTCTGCTTGACTGTTGAACTATTCAAATATTCTTCCTGACCCCAAGCTTCCTGAATTTTCCCCTTTTTTTATTCTTTCCCAGAGTATATCTGGTCTCTTAAATTCCTCTGCTTCTTCTCTACTCTTCAATTTCCACCATTTCTCCTCCAATTTCATCTTAGGTTCTCTACTGTGTTTTTTTCTTCCTGTGTATTGTAATTGAGGGCTTTCAATTAGAATACAGGAGAGGAACAAATGAAAAATGCCTATACTGAGCCAAATAACTACAAGACTACTTTTTTCACTGCTAAATATTTTATGCTAAAAAACAGAACAGAAAACTAAAGTAAAAAAACAACAATAACAAATTTCCCATTCTTGGCTTTCAGTTACATTGCAACTGTTATTCTGGCTTGATTTGTATATTTTGCCCCAAGGGGAGTGTATAGAATTTGTCTTAGTCCATGGAGGCGGTAAAGTAAGAGATAAAGTTCCCACCTGCCACAATCTATCCTCAGATAACATTTTGAGTCATTAAAAGAGAGTGGTTTGTTGTTGCTGTAGTTGCTTTTGGGGTCTTCTTCATATGTTGAAATAAAAAAAAATTAAATTAGCAAGTCTAGTCAACGTCATTAAGGTGAAGCAGAGGCTAGCATTGGAGTATGAAGGTAGTTTGGTGTTGAGAATACTAAACTTTTTTGTTTTTAATTTGTTTTCACATACAATCCATTATAGTGGTAAAATTCTTTAATTTTGCCTTAGTTTTGCCAATCAATAAAATTTTGAGGGCATGAAGAAAAGTGTAAGGCAAGACATCTTTCATGGTGTGGTGAAAATAATCATAGCTATGGAGAGAAATGACAACAGAATTTCATGCACCCTTTTTATTTGTAGGGCAGGATAGGAAGGAATCATCAAACCAAAACCAAAAATGGAGGAAAAGAACACACAAAAGAAGTTTTTCTCTGTCTACTTAGAAAATAATGCCTATTACCAACTGTTCTTTCTAGGGTAAGTAAGCACAATTATGTAATGCTTTGAGTGTGTGATTGTCATAACTTTGGGTTTTAGGGTTACTGGAAAAAAATGAAATGTGTGTAGAATGAATCTTACATAGGATGCATATATAGAAAACTAATTTTATAGATTAAAACTTGATTTTAATAATTTGAAATCACTTATAATAATGAGTTTCATATTCCTAGAAATAAAAATTCAGTGAAGACACTGAATTAGAATGTGACTAAAGGCAGATATTGCCTAAATGTTGGTATGAACTTTCAAACTCTACCTGTTATTGGTAAGGCAATAATAAGGATAAGAATAATAACAAAGAGGGGGAAAGAAGAGAAGTCATTAGTCCTTCATGTTCAACCCTTTAAATCCATTATTATATCTGTACGATAGGATGGTCTATAAAAACTGAGAGTGAGAACAGATGGTAAGGCAGAACCAAGCATAAGTTTGGATAGTATCCACCAAGAGGAAAATGCTCTATAATTGGTAAATACTGCAATGGAAATATGTTAATTCACATTACAAGGATTTAGGAGTCAAAGCCCATCTGTGCAAAACAAATATCGCCAATAAGGATGTTTTTCCACCTGCGTTATCAAAGTATTAAATATCGATTTTCACCACATTTCGGAAAGAAGCTGTATATTGAAAAGTCTTTTACTTCTCAAAGACAGTAGCATGTTATGTAGACATATTTTCAGAAATAAGAGAGAAGATGCTTTCAAGTAACTCTTCATTGCTTCCTATTTTATTTTTCAGAGTCTTTTTACTGACCTTACGTGTGTCGTTCTATCTATTAACAAACCTTAGTTTCAGAGGTACCATTGAAACTCTCTAGCATGCCATGGTTAGTTCATAGTTTCTGATTTAGCAAAAAAATATATAAAGGACGCTAATGGGACTGATATATCCTCTTTTAAAATCAGCCTCTTGCCTTTCTTATTATCCTTTAAGACATTTCTGGAAGCCTAAGAAATCTACACCTATTTCTCTCTGGGCATTCTGCAACAAAACTAAAAGTATATTTTGAAGTAGAGCATTGTTCATACAAAGATTATTGTTGATTATGCAAAATAAGTCTGCCTGTAATGGCACACATTTTGTGTGAAAAAATGCTATTTTATGTATACCAGGTTCTCTATTGATGAAAAACATGTACCTACCCACAACTATGAATCCAAAGGCCCAATTTACTAAAAATTAGTGATCCATCAGATTGATGAGCATAAAGCAATCTGCACTGTTGGAGCCTTGAAATTTCTTGCATCAGTCACCAGATCATAATTTACTAACAGGGTTTCAGGGCTTGCAAAATAGCACAATTCTAACTACATATTAATATTTAATCTGGCATTTTAAGTGCACCTAACAAAAGACCCTAGAGCTGCTGACAGGTCCTTAAATTGTGAATTTCTTAAAAGGGAATTGAGTAGGGCCACAGTGATTTCATGGAAAAAAGAAAAAGGGAAATAAATGTGTTCCTATGTTTCTTACGTAGACCTCACAAGCCAGGCTCTAATTTTTCTTAAAAGTATTTATCATGCGTTTTTAGATGCTTTATTAGAGAATCACAAGACTGGATCTGGCGGCTGGCTGGGAAATCCACAATTTGATGACAGAAGATGCATTTTGGTTAATAAATTTTATATTAGACAATTTGCTCCTAAAATAATTCATTGGCACTTCCAAAATGTTGCTAAATGAGAGACGATATAGCCTATAAATCACTGGAATCACCTTATTTCTTGCTTTTAAGCAACTAAATCTGTTCAGAAGGAATAAGGTGAAGGTCCTCAGTAGGCAAGTGGGTTTGCTTTGCAATCTTATTTTCTGGGCTCTAGATGATCATTAATGCCAAATTCCAGAGATAGCCAGATCCATTTCAAATCAGAGAGTGCAAAGGAAGGGAGAGTGACCTTACCTGCTGATATTATCAAATACATGCAATTATTATATTTAATGTATATGATGAGCACACAGAATAGGTATTGCATTAATTCCATTTGTGACTAAAATATACCATAATTGATGAAAGATGTTCCTGTAATAACAGGATGCCACCTGTAATAACAGAATGTTTATTAGTGCACAAATGAGGGTTATAAATGATGTTGCTTATCTATGGAACAAAACACAAAAGACAACTTATTAGCAAAAGATAAATTGCTTAGCAAAATCTCAATGAGATGCTAGGTTTGTCATGAAAAAAAAAAGCTTTTTATTTGCACAGACCAATGCCTTTATAATCCATTTAAAATAATATACTTGCCACTAGGTGGCTATTTCTGATCAGATCCTTTTACCATTTTAATTACATTTTTAATATCCTGGCTGCATAAACAAAGATAAATTACAAACCCTGCACAATCTGGCTGCTAGCTCAGGCATAGTCAGTAATAATATCAGCTTTTGTTTGTGCCTCCTCTAATTAGATTCTGAAATCTAGGCTTTGTCAATCAATAATTTTAATTTTAGAATCGCCTTTTGATCTTGCATTTCATGTTTGTTTGGGAAAATGATCAGTAGGACAAAGCTGATAATTTATGCAGAAACAATCTCTCAGCAGAGCTACATGCACGTTCCTCCCCATCAACAGAAGCCTGCAGACTAAGCTTGACACAGGTCTAATTAGCATGCAGATATGTGTCGCCTCATTGGCAATTCAAATTGCTTTTTTATAATGTACCTCAAATTGTGCTACTCAAACATTGTATTTGATTTCCAAAGCCCCCTGGGCATCCCATAATGTCTCCCTTCATCCTGGATATGAAGCATTTATTGAACAGTCTGCTGAAACTGGCTGTCTTTTGGAAAACACCCAAACATTGTATCCCTGGGACCAGCTTTTCTTGTCAGGGAACAACTTGTTCTTCTGCGGAATTCCTTGTGCCGCATTTGTAGGTTTAGAGATGACATGCTACCTCATGAGTTGCTTCTCCCACGTGGTTGATCTATAGAGGGCTTCACTCCTGTGCCACTCATTTTTAAAGTGGGGGAGGATGTGTGGTGAGCACACATTAATATGCGGCACATAACCGCATCTCTGAATACCAATCTTCCATTCTTCATTAAACAAAAATGGCTGGATTGCAGGGATTGTTTTTCCTTTCTCCCACACACACACTCGCATTTGCCTTCTTGGGCACACATACATGCACACAACCACATTCACAGGCACCTACACGCCTACCCAAAACACCCAGAGCATGTCGTTGTCAGGATTAAGTTATGTGTGAAAGTTGTCTGCTGCACACATGACAAATAACAGGATTCCAGCATACACTGGGGCTTTTTTTAATTCTTTTTTTTTTTTTTTTTTTTACCATGCAGCAACAAGTGGCAGAATCAATGGTGTACAGTTATTCAGCAATGTAATTCATTTCACTGGCTTTGGCTCCTAGCCAGATCCGCCATCTGTCTCTAGCTCTCCCTCTCCCCCTCTCTCTCCCTCTCCCTCTCTTTTGCTTGAATTTGTCCTACGTTTCGTAGTGTTACGTGCCTGCCATCCTTATCCTATGCCAGAAGTACAACACCAGCCTCACCCCCATTCCGGCGTGGAGTTCTCTGAGTTCGGTGGCACTTGGGATATTCCACTTCAGTGCCATGGGAAGAAAAGGGTAAGCAAAAAGCAAAAGGATTAATGCAAAAAAAAAATTACAATGTTCTGATATCCAATTGCTCCTGCTTCAGCCTATTATCCAAAGCCTTGAGATGGATCTGTCTCATCCAGGAAGTTTTCCTGCTTCATTAGAGTATCTTCGTTTTCTTTATCAGACGCTGACTGGCACGCCACGCCAGTGCACGGCTCCATGTAATGCCTGCTGTTGGACACTTGCAGAGCTCTGCCACCAAGCAACCTCCTGCATTGGAAATCGGGGCACTACTCCAGGATCTTTTGCGTGCTTGCTGTTTGAAGCTGCAGAAAAGTGAATAATCAATTAAGTATTGATTTCTTGTAAGATTTGGTAAATTTCAAAGGCAAGACAAAGAGGATGGCTTAAGGAAACACTGCAGGGACTTGGCGTAAATTAGACAACTAACGGAATCACAGAATAAAATAACACCTCAACTGAAGATTTCCTTGGAAGAATTAGCACTAGCTATTGGAAGACAATGGTGGATTTAATCAAAACAGCAGGCATGCAAGAATTGTACCCGTGAACCAGGAAAAGGAGCTAATTATAACCACCTTTTTAATGGAGCTAATTTGACTGAATGGATGCAAATGTGCTTTATTTATGGATGAAGAAGCAAGCCTTATTGCATGATCTTGGAATCATCGTATCTGCTAAGCTTTGCAGCTCCTGTTACCTTCAGTACATTTTTATTTCTGGAGAAGGTATTTATATGTAAACAACAGCTAACCATGCAAAAGATTCATCGAAACAATATACTATGGCATATGAGATATAATCATAATTTTGCAGCCACTCAGGATTTCCCCTAACTTGAGGGTTTGTTTAGCAACCTTTGCGTGCAATGGATTATGGTAAACAATAAATGAATGATGTTAAACTGTTGTGATTTTTCAATGTGTAGTTTATTAATTTTAGCATTCTTAACATGTTGATTCTGAATTATTTGGCAATAAATCCATAATGAAAGGAAGGGAATTGTTGGGTGGTTTTGTTTTGTTTTTTAATGCATTTGCAGTCTTCTTATAGATCGGAATGTATAGGTCCCACCAGCCCATGAGCTCTATAATTATAAAAGAATGGTAAAATTTTTTGACAATTTGAAGAATTGGCTTTATAATGGGAACAATGTGTTATAATCAGTAAAAAGAGAATTGTTATGTTTGCTCTCTGGGTGGAATGTTCTTGAGTGGTTAACTCCTCTGCTGCTGATGAGAAGTAAATATCGTAAGTAGCAATAAGCAGAGATTGTAATGACAATGTTTTGTTCCTGTGCATCCTCCTATTTCAAGCTGAACTGCATTTTAAGCATTTCCTTCTATTTCTATTATTTTCCTTTCTATATTTCTTCTTTTCATCATTTTTTCTGTCTTGCAATCTATGCTCCCTGAGCAACCATAGGAACCAAGTTACATTAAGCTTCAACACAAAGACCTTGTAAGAATAATGAATCCTCATTTGCATCGACATTTGTATTCAGATTTGCCAGGCTATAAACTTGGCAGATCATGCGGAATATTAAGTAGAGGCTTCCATGGTAAATTGTGGCTCTTGAAATTGCTAAGTACCCCCTCCCCTTTTTTTCTCTCTATCTGTGGTGTCAGGTGAGGTCTCATGACTACTTGCTTCTTAAGAAGCGTATTGGCTCCCTCGTCGTTCAGTATATGATGTCAGTTTCAAGCAGAAGAGGGAAAAACCGGTAGTAGGTATTCCAGTTGAAGTTACAGTGTGGCATGGGACTAAGCATCAACTCTAGAAGCCAGAGATCATGAGAGAGGTATCTTTAAGCAGCTGAAGTTGTGAGAAAATTATCATGTGTAGACTAAGGCTTGATTTCCTGGTATGTTCAAAATACCCTAACCTCATAAAAGTTTGCACTCATATTTTAAAGCTTCTAAAGGTTATAAGAGGACAAAGGTAGTTCTTTACTCACAAAATAATTTAATTATGCCATTCTGACTCATCCTCAGTGCTCTACTCATGTCCATTCTTAAAATATTTAAAATGCTTTGTTTTTAATAAGTTACTATGGATTGACTGATTTAATCCTTGATTTTACTTAATTCTGAAATGGTAAAATAGGAATCGTCACAGTTTCTTCAAGCAAACTTTAAAGTTCAGAAATATGACCTATATGGTCATTTCTACAACACAGCAAACAATGGGGTGAAAAATGTAGACTTTAATTTCCATGCTTGGTCCTCTCCATGTAATGCCAAACAAGTGAGTAATTGGAAACATTTGTGCATGACTTAATTTTTCATGCATTATCCCAGTGTTTCAGATTGTTGTAAACAGAGCCTAAATCTATGACCCATTAACAAACTCTCACTTCTTGCCATCCTTTTTTCCCTCAAGAACCCTTCACTAGTGAGGAACAACAAAAACATTAGAAAAATCAGCCTTGTAACAAACTTACAATGGACATTTTAATAATGACTTTCTTTCTAATTCTACTTCTTTAATTTTAATAGTGTGAATGATGAATTATGGACTAAGTTTACTATAAAGACATTTCCTTATGGCATACGGTAAGGAATTATGAACTTGTAGTAACTACTATAAGTAACTGACTTAAGTAACTCTTACTTTAGATTGAGGTAAGATTTAATTGTATGTGGAAAAATAGGAGACTGTTTTATGAAAGATGCTAGAGTTTTTTTTAGAAAATATATACCAGCAAATATTTAAGACTAAAGGATTACATTTCATAAGCTTCCATAAACTTGTAAAAATATTTATGAAACTCTTATCATAGTATATATTAATATATCATAATGCAGTACATTTTAAAGTAGGTTTTAGATATTCTTTTTAGTAACTGGGTTTTAGAATCTGAAAAGAAAAAGTAAATAATAATTTTCTGGGAAATTACTTGTTTGTATTCCACAATCTCATCTTTTTTTAAGGAAAATAAATGATTAGATACTTTGATACTAATCACATCTATACTGGAAAACAAAGGTATTATGACTAACTGGAAAAATTTTACTTTTATATTTAATTTTTTATGTGAACAAGATAAAAGCATGATAGCTAATATCAAATTACCTTGATCTGTAGTAATCAGAGATAGAGCTAAACAATCATAAATGGTGTTCTTTTCCTGGGGCCTTAATGATAGCACCTTATGATAAAGTATAACCACCAAGTTCATAACACAATGCAAGCAAAGGTTAGAGACTGATCTATTATTTCAAAACAATGTTGTTTATACATGTCAAGCAAAGACATGAATACATCTGTTTTTAGTATACATTTGCTATTTCACATGAATCTGAAATTGAATTTAATAGGCTTTAGAATGGTATTTTTCCTAATGTGGGTGAGGAGGAGGTATTGATCTTTTTTTCGCAGAAAAAGTTAGAATACATTTGGTGTGTTCAAAGAATATATTTTGGTTATATATTCAAATAGGATTTAGAAAGGAAAAGATTTATATTTATACCTTTTTTCAACACTGCCCATCAATTTGAAGCTGTCTTCTTTAATAAATGCTAATGATTTGGTTGATTATGTTTATGCATGTACTTACCATGCAGTTTGGGAATCAACCACTGATGAATCTCTATCAAGAAGAGAAATTATAACATTAGTTCATTTGCTTTCTAAACAGCAGGAGTGAGAATTTTACTCAAAATAAAAATAGTGATATTGTTTTAACATCCACACAGAAAAGCATGTACAATTTCTTACCCACCTTCTCAGCTCATCTTTATTAACTATGGTCTCTTCCTCTTGTGTAAGAATACAATTGAGTATCTATTTTAAACTAGAAAATCAAAACTAAAATCAATAAACAAACTGAAACACATATTTAAATTGAATTTCTTATCCAAGTTTGAGAAGGGAGCAAGCATAGTTTAAACTTCCTCCACCCACCATTAAAAAATAGCACAATGACTTGAGCTCAAGGCAATTTCTCTATGTTCTTTTTCTGCTTATGTTAGAGATATATTTTACTAACTGGTTAAAATGCCATTACTGTAAGATTTTCCCCACCATAACTTACATTGCCACTGTTACACTAACTAGTAAATTGTTAGCCAGAGGAGCAAGGCCCAAAGGACAGGGCCGGGCATCCCAGGACAGATTAGCCCTTTTCCTGTACAGATTAGCGCAGCAGAGCCCTGTGTGTCTTACAATGAGAAACTGGGCTTTGCTGAATTTACAATCAGCCTGTTTCATTGGTCTTTTTTTTAGCAGGGTACCTGAGGGCTTTGCTGCATTTGTGATGCACTCAGAATTGTGAGACTTAGACCACAACATTTAGAGTACACGTGTATTCATGACTTGACCTTCAAAGTCAGTCCAATATTTTCACTTCTACAAAGAGGGAAATAATCAACAGGACTGTCTTAATTATATTTTATTTGTTTTCTTCTAGCCAAATAATGAAGGGAAAAATTTCTAGGACTGTAGGGATATATATGTGTGTATATGTGTATGTGTATATCTCCCAATGTATAAAAGTAGGAGAGATGTATGTAATATGATAATAGATAATAATTTCCTCTCAACTTTAATCTTTCCTCTCAACTATAAGGAGAGATAGATGATGATAGACAGATAGACAGATAGAGATATTGCTTTCCTCTCAAGCTTTAAAGTATACACATCATTGTTACTTAGGGAAATATTAACAGTTCATTACTGCAAATTCTTTTAGTTAACAATAAAACCAGTGTGTACCTATAAGGAATATATATTTTTGTGTACACATACATGGCCAAAATATTTTTGATGGTAAGAATGGATGATTGATGTATACAGATATCATGAAAGGAAGAGAGAAAAGTAGAAAATAGCAAACAATTCAAAAGCATAGGATCAGAGAAAAATTATTCTCACCTTTGTTATAACTTGATAGTCTCTATAGTCAATTAAAAACCCAGATTTAATTTTTATATTTAAATATTTGTTCTGATCCTTTTATGATTCACAGAAGTCATTCCAGGAGTAAATAGGAGGCCTTACTAATATTTCAGTAATTTTGAGATTATTTGGAGGATTTTGCTTTAGCCATGAAAGAACACATGGTACTTTGTGATTATTACAATAACATAAATTAATTATATTAATGTGTATTTAATTCTCTTAAGAGTTTGTTTTTAGTACTAATTACTTAAAAATGAATTGAAATGAGACTTCACACAAATGCTACCTGGTTATCTGCTTTTTGTCACCAAATGTTATTGCAAAATATTTTTAAATAATAATTCAAATAGTCTTTTTTTATAATAGCCCTGTTCTACTACACTAAAAATTGTTAATCAAAATAACACTCATTTAGGCAGCCATAAGAAAACAGCAAAAATTCGTATTTTTATTTCAGTTATTATCTTTTCCATATTGGACTACAGACATTCTTTCCCAACTACATCAGACATTGGGTTAAACATCTAATCCTGTTTTCTCCCTACAAAAACTCCCCTAAATCCAGTGTAAATTTTTCTTTCAATAAAATAATCACATACTGAGTTCTCTCTCACCTATTGGACATTCTAATATCAGCAGGCAAACCTCAATTTCAAGACCCACTTGAGATGGATGGGCTCTCAGAGAAACAAATTTTCTAATTGTCTTTTTTGATGAATCTTCCAAGATAGGGGGCTAGGTTAGCTTGATTTCAAAGGTGCAGAAAGGGCTTCCTCCTCTAAATTTTAAAATATCATGCAACTAACTTCACAGTTTCCTCTGCAGGTGCTCCTGACTCTTCCCTTGTTCATGCAGATAATCACAGCTCGACGGAGGCAATTTTACATTGTCAATCAATGGCTGTGCTCTTCACTTTCTAGTCCTCCCCCTAAATGAATTACCTTCTTCCTCCCTCACTAAACAGCTATGATTTTGAATATTATGTTATACTGTCCCTTAGCCTTTTGTTGTTTTCACTGCTATTGATGATTAAGAGTAGTCTTTTTTACTTTTAAAATCTGACTTTTTTATGCTTTACTAATCAAGTAAGTATAAAGTAAAACTATTTCCCTGATTTTCAAACAGCAAAATTTACAGCAATCATGAGTTACATGTTCATGATATATTTATTAATTGGCATCTTCCCAAATCATCATAGTGGCTATGAGACATCTCAACCTCCCTTGTGTGAATGGCTATGTTCATTTGGTCATTTTTCCATCAAAATGCATTGAGCCCCCCATTTTGGACAGAGATCGTAGACAAACTCTTAAAGTAGCGAATAATGGGAAACTGCTAGGAAAATACACATAATTTTGCAGTTAGGTATTTTGTCCATTTCTATGTACATGTGAAGGACCTTTTTGGGATTCAAGTTATAATTTAAAATATTTCCTAAATAGATACAAAATTCCCATTCTAATTTCATTTCATAAGCCTGAGGTAGTTCAACTAATCTTACCAATGACAGCTTAGAACAGACCACTTTACACAGTTAAAAATCACCGAGGTTACAACAGATTTTGTTTATGTCAGTTATAGTTATTGGTATTTACCACATTAGAAAGTAAAACAGAAATTATATTTAAATTATTCATCAATTAATTTAAAACAACAACTATAAACCCATTCAATGTTAACATAAATAGTTTATTATTCTCATTATATTTTCAAAGTCAAAAAGCAAGGAAATAGCATTGTATTACACTTTTGTGAATCTCTTTAACATGCGACTTAATGTAAGATGCTAAATTTTAATATCTGCTTTTATACTTAGTCTTGCAACATGTTATTTGGATTGAGGATATGAATAACATACACCCTCCCACAAATATATAATTGAAAAGGGAAGAACATTTTAGTAGACTTTTCAGCTAATCATAGATATTCTTTTTTGATACATTACATGTCAACAAGTAGTTGTTTCTTAAAAGATAGCTGCAGGATAGAATCTGAAACTATATCAATGAACTTTTCTTATTTATGTTAAAATCTATTATTTATCTTCATTCTCAATGGATCTTTGATCTATGCATGATTTTATAACATCATGAATTGGTCTTTTAGAAACTATTGGTTCACCAAGTTATGCAGATCTTCCAAATGTTGACACATTTCATTATACGGTATAAAAAAATAATAACATCATTAGTGTTCCCACCATGATTCCATCAAAAACATCATTAAGTATTGAGAATCTGTCAAGCTCATGGTGACAGAGAGAAATTCTCCAAAATTCTAATTCTCCTTGAAAGCTAAAATTTTATCATCGACAACAAATACTGTAAGTTGTTTCCCTTGGTCTGACAGGCTCACTTTTGTAAATTTTTAGTTAGAAATTTGTACAAAAGTGACTACTTCAGCTCATACTAAGTCACACAAGTGCTGTACCTTAAAGGAACCATCATAATTAGTATTACAGTACACAGCCGAAGTTCTTTAAGGGCACTTCCTGTTTTGTGATATACAGTATTAAAAATTAAGAGATAAAATTTAATAAAATTAATTGCATAATTAATTGCTTCCTCAAAAACTGAACACTTTTTCTTTTTAGTGTAAATATATTACCCGTGCACAAAATGATGTATACAATGACTTCTAGTACAGTTTGGTGTTACTTGAATCATTCTAAGAAACCAAGACTGTCACAGCTCCAACATTGTGAGCAAATTTCAATCAAATAAAAAAAGCAAAGCAAATAATAAAAGTATTATTATAAAAATAGTTTTGATCTCAAGGACTCTCTGAAAGTATGTCAGGGCTCCTCAGAGGTCTGGGACCATGGTTTGAGAATCAGTAACCTAGAAAAACCTAAAACATAACATAGCCCTAAATGTTCTCTAATCATTTACTCATAATCTGATATTCAGTATCATCTTAAGATTTATCATTTACCACCTATATTAACAACATGTAACAGTTCTAAATTGCTTTGCAAAACATTATTTATATATAAACAAGATTTCATATATATGTAATGTTCTCATAGTGTATACATATATACGTATGTCTTGTTTAGTCGTTTCAAAAACTCAATACTCTATCATCATTTTTCTAAAAAAGAAAATTACAGCTGCATTTAATGACTTTTTCAAGGTCACAAGACCTGTAAATGACAGAATTCAGATTTATATCCAGGCTTTCTGAAGTTCAATGTTCTCATTTTACCATAGCTGTTCAAATGACCCTTTCACAGCCTCTGCTAACTTAAGGAATAGTGAACAAGTCCTGTACCATCAGTTTGTTAGCAAGTCTCTATTTAAGCACTATGAGAACATTATATGTATGTGTATAAATCTTATATCCATTCCCAATTTTTTATGGCATAGAAGTTCCATTTTACATCTATTCTATCACTACTCCAAATTACATTGTAGTTAAATGATATTCCACAACACACCTAGTTTTTTTAACTACTATAATGATTGATAGCTGATTTGGTCATTATATCAGCAAAAAAATCACCGACCATTTCACAGTCCAGTTATTCCAACCTTCAAAATGATCATTTCAAATCAGTTTTGTGATCTAATCAATTGCACACAGATCAGCTACAACTGTGTTGACCAAAAGGAACTTACCAGAACTTTGGAGGGTACAAGAGTACAGGGAACAGAAATTTAAAAAATAATTCCTGAAACTTATAAAGACTCTTACATAAAACATCTCAAGTTGGGGCAACTGGAGCCCTGGATCCTCACCTTGGTGCCAACTAATTAACTATGTTAAGAAAATATTTACCACCACCATGGCTCAGTCTCCTTGTCCATATTATGAGAGGGAATTACTATATGATCTGTTTCCCTTCAAATTTAATATTTTATAATTTTGACATAGAAATAAAAGTACCTCCCTTTTAGGCATTCGTGATTTTCTTAATTTATAAGTATTTTTTTTTATGCCAATCTGACTTCACACTCTATACTGAAATCTTTAAAATCCAATTCATTACCCAAATTTACAAGTGAAAGTTTTATAGAAGCACTTTATTTTATTAGCCATTTAAACCTCCTTAAGTATGATGTTTAATAAAATATACTCTGACTCTTTGTGCTTTCTTTCCCTAAACAAAAATTAAATTGTTTTTATAATTGTTTTATATGATTTATGTTATGATATATTTGATAAATAGCGATTGATTTCTTCCCCTAAAGATGAAGTATAATCTATCCTGAAATGTTCGTAAGAAACCCATAAGAATAATGTTAGGGTGGTGAGGGAAAGAGAATCAAGTTGTTAAGTTTGTTTGCAATTATTGAAATTATGGAAGCACCGATCTTCCAGAGACAGAAATATAATCACAATCATCTGACTTGTAAAGAAATCATTTTTATTTCTGTAGCCAAGGGACAGCAAATTATAGGTACAGGGGCCCCTTTTATGAAGAACCCTCTTGTGCGTAACTATAATATTTGTTATTTACTTTGCAACATTTATTCCCTTCTATCTAATATTGAAATCAGAGACATGGTGTTTTCACTGGGAACGTGTTTTTAAATCACACTATGTTCCGAAACTGAGGCTTTGCTACAGGAGGGTGGTCAGGTGATTTGCCATTTCTAAATCTCAGTGGAAGAACAGAAACCAAGTGTCTCTGGGCTGCTGAGGGACAAGTAGGCAGTACCTTCATGGTCAGGTCACTACTGTGCCTTCAGCACTGCTCAGTCCACCTCTGGATGATGAGAAGTGGCAGCACAAGAACAGGATGGCACGTGGTAGGCAATCGATGCCCAGTGGTTTCACGTCTGTCCCTGAAACTAAATTCCAAACTTTTTTTTTTTTTATTTTTTTTATTTTTTATTTTTTTTTTTATTTTTTAAATTTATTTCAGCATGTTATGGGGGTACAGATGTTTCTGTTACATATGTTGCCCTTGCCCCCACCTCCCTCCCTAAGTCCGAGTTTCAAATATGTCCATCATTTGGGTGGTGCACATTGCACTCTTTGTGCATGTAATTTTTATTCATAGTCCAATGAATATGTTAGAAAAAAGCAAAACTACAAAGACAAAATCTATTTCTCTTCAAACAGAGTGCTACATTAGAAGGAACTTGGCTGTGAGATTATCGGGGATGTTTTTCTGGGAAATGGCAGGGTAACAGAAAACGAGTTGACACTTTTCAAATAGGTATTGGAGACGCTTTGGTGCCCTTGACACACAATCACACGTATTCACTGGATGCCCTGGAGTTTCTGGCACAAAGAGCAGACAGCACAAGGCTTAATATTAGACAACCGATTTATATCTGTTCCAACATAGTGCATTTCTACAGTTTATGCTGTGGCAGCAGAAAATATTATAGGCATCGTTATAACCAAATTCAAAATATATACAATAGCAGTTTAAGCACACAGCTAAAAATATAGCTTTTATGCACCGAAGCCAAAAGATATGTGGAACGGTAACATTGAGAAAATATCTTGTAGGGTCAGTAGAATACAACTTTCCCTCCCAACTCTAGTGCCATGGCTATCCATCCAAATCCAGAGTTAGAAATCCAGGTGTGCTGTCCATCAAATAAAACTGTTCCCCTCTTCTGCATTCCCACCCTATTCGCTTTTTCCTGGGAAAGCAACCATGGAGAAGCCTCAAATGATACCAGTGGTAAACTCTTCCCAAAAGTCTACAGAACGTGGAAACATCTGAATCAATCAGAGTTCATCTACCATTGTTGGAACAAAGCATAGACTTTAACCCATACTGTGTTATAACCTTGAACTTGTGACTTAAAGAATTCACTTTCCATTGATTTATTGTGCAAGTCATTGTGCTGAAAACACATCTGTCCTAGGAAGTATAGATTTTGAAAAGTAATGTGATTGATGATTTCTGTTCTCCAGGAACTCAAAATCTTGATGATGCAATGCTGAAGTAACAATGAGATGTTTGTATATCAAATAACTAGTGTCCTTGTAAAAAGTGATAGTTATTGCTGTTCAGGTATTACCCTAAGTTTCCTACCATTCAGAGATAATAATTTTAACAGAGAGCACTGTTGAGAAATTAGCCAGTATCTTTGCTTTTTGCTCCTATAGACCTAATCAATAAAAAGAATTTAAAAAGTAATATTCCCCTTCATGGGAAGCAACGGTTTTGAATTCTAGAATCCCTTGTCCTAGAATTAACAGCCTTTTCTGATTCAGGTCCAGAGGAAGTTAATTAAGTTGGCCGATTCCAGAGTGGCAGGAGATGGTAGATTTTGTGTTTGGAAGGTAGAGATAAATGAAGCTAATGAAAGTCTGGCAGAGACATCTATATTGTTCCTATCATATGCCAGGAAGTGTCAGGAACACTGATAGGGTAGCTTATGCAACCAGGGGAGAATTACTCCCAACTCCAAGTATGTGATTGAAATTGGACATTCTAGTTTTCTTGCATTCAAGGGTCATGAATCCGTTTATATCCATTTCATGAAAATAAACTAAGGTTTGGTTTATAAGAAATCGGATTCTAAAAATCACTCTATGAACTCCTGGACAGCTCATTTTCTGTTTTTCAGTCTCATGGAAAGAAAGAATATTTCTTCATTCAGCGGATATTTATTGAGCCCAATCTTTGTGCCAGACCCTGCTTTAGGCACTGGGAGCCCGAAAGGAAATAGGGCACTACACCTGCTCCTGAGTAGGTCCTCGCTGAGTAGGAGATACTGGCATATAAAGGACTAATTACATAATAAGTAGAGTCATAAACTTCAGTCTGTGGGAGACCAGAGGAGAGTACCAAACCCTCCCTCGGGAAGTTAGGAGAGGCTTGTATAGTGGATACTGCCACCCACACCCTAAAAGGACTGGCGCCCTCATCCTCCGACTGCCTGGAACTGTGCCAAGCTGACACACGCTGCCTCCCTAAGATCACGTCCCTTCCCAGTACCTGCCCACATCCAGGGACTGATCCACGCTGGGAAACCCATTCTCTTGTCCCAATTCAAGACAACTCTCAGGGTCATCCCAGCTTCCAAGTGCCCCCTAGAACTGGGGCCCTTGTTGTGACTGGTCCGCGGTTCACCTTCCCCCTTCCAACCCAGGAGGAGGCAAATTTTTTTCTGAAAGGGCTGGGAAGTAAACGATTCAGGCTGTGCAGTCCACATAAGATCAATTTCTGTTGGGTATTCTTTTTTTTTTTTTCTTTACAACCCATTAAAAATGTAAAGACCATTTTTACTTAGCTCCAGGCCAAATACAAACAGGCCACAGGCTGCATTTGGTTTGCTGAATGAACCCTGCTGCACCAAAAACAGCTTTCCTCACCTGCTTGTCCAGCTCTTGATCCAGGAGGACTCCCCAGTAAACATCCTGCAAGCAAATCACTGTCTCAAGTCTGCTTGCCTGGAAACCTAAGGGTTAGTTGGCAATAATGGGGACTGAAAGGTTTAACAAAGGTGGTGACAATGTTGAAATTTACCTAAGCCCTGTGGTCCCGGAAGATAGTTTTCCAGAATCCTCCATCCTTTTCGTGTTCTGGGAGAGGGCTTACGGCAAAGGACTACCTCCCTCATGTGACTTGGATAAGACTGAAAATTCAGACTTTTTCCTGACTCTCCTAAAACTCACAGACGGCTCTCTCATTTATGCATGACAAGGCCAGACACCCACCCTGAAAATTTCATTCTTTGTTTCACAAATGATAAGCTGAACTGTGCGTTCCCAAAAACTAGCTTGGCACAGGAATAAACTTGCCTTGTTCATCTCACTGACAGAGATTCCCTCTGATTACAAAAAAATAATCCGTACTGTGAAATCATCGAAAATAGCTTAACTACTCTTCCCTGTAAAATCTAAGGCAAAAGCATCTTGCCAGGACACTCTGATGCTCAGACTTGGGGTGCTCGCCCTATTGCAACATTATGAATAACATCAATCTCCTTACTTGTCTGGGGGTTTTTGCCTTTGACAGTGAAGATGGCTGCAGACATAAGAAACATTAGGCACAAAGGCACTAAAGTAGGAAATGACCTGATACGGTCAGAGAATGAGAAGTTTGATGTGGGGGCCAGAGTGCAAGGCAGTGGATGAGGCTGGAACAGTAAGCTGGGGGGCCTTGCATATTAAACCAAGCACTTGACCTTGTGGGGGCTAAAGCAACTCCATCTTGGATGCTAATCTACCACATTGACTTCTGATTAATCCCAGTTCCAGGAATGCCTCTAAGATGTCTGCTTTTAGGTACTTGCCATAAATCCTACCCTTAGGCAAATTCTTGCCTTTCCCACAGGGGTTGACTTCAACTGGGTAGCAGTGCAGGGATTCACCAGCTTGTCTTATGGCCACCTGAGACATGGTTTCTGTTCCTAAGTCCCTGTTAAATATTTCTTTCTGAGAAACTGGATTTGTTGTCCTCTTTCTTCAGCCTCTCAGTGTAACAGAGGTAAAGGTCTGAAAAAGGGCAATGGAATGTTTTAGGAGTTGTCTCTTTAAACCTCTCCACTTTTTTTGGGAATTAAAACCTGCATTCCTGCCTGAGGCCAGTAATCACAGGGGCAGAAAAATGTTCTTTGCTATTTGTTTTCTAGTATCTTAAACTGCAGGAGATGGTTCTACAGAATTGTCAGGACAAGGGTCACAAGATTGTTGTCACAGGAGATGAGGGCATCAGAGATAAGATCAATTGAAACCACCAATTATAGTTAAACAACAATAGCCCAAAGCCGTGACATGGGACACTTGTCACGTAGATCCAAACCCAACCCCCCAAAACCCCGCTTTTAGAAACCCTGTACTTCTGTTTAAAGGCAGGATGGCAGTCTTTGAGACACTACTGCACTGCCCTCCTCGTTTGCCAGCAAATTAATAAACTTCTCTTTCCTTTTCCTCAAACCGCTTGTCCTTGTTCTTCATTCTCACTAATTAGGCCTCACAGACAAGTACCAAATTTTCTCGTGGACCTTTGGGGGTAGGTTTGCATAGACCTGCCCACAGCAGAACAGACCCTTATTGTGGTCATGTTCCTGAGGGCCTTGGCACAATCCTCTCTTTGGGGTAAAGAGGCTTGGCCACTAGTCAGGGGAAGACAATTCCTGCAATGAAGAAAAAGACAAGCTCTGAAAGTTGTCACCAAGAGAGCACCATCGCTGAAGGTAGAGGACTTCAGCGGACAAATCCTTAAAATCTTTGAAAGAATTGTAAAAAATATGTATCCACTTGTACATTCTTAAGTTAATGGTTAAGATTTATCTTTAAAAGACTAAAGAGTTGCATGTAATTTCAAACATATTGCAAATATTGACATTTTGAAATAAAATCTTCATATCAAGTTTTTTAAAGTATCCAAGAGAATCTAAATACCCCAGACTTACCTATTTTAAAAAATAAGTGAACACTTTCCTAATTTTTCCTGATTTCCTAATTTTTCTTATCTTTTTGAACTTTTCAATCTCATTTCATCAACAAATTTTATCCTAATATTTTCATGTGGAAGGCCTTTTGCTGATTATTTTTGCTACAAAAATATATATGAAATTTTTTTCCTGTGCCATAAGGATATAAGAGATTTAAAATTTTTTTCTTCTATAAACAATCATTCAAAACAACATAAATATATTATAAATTTGATAAATGATGACTAAAGATAAAAAATTAAATTTATTGAAAATGTATCTCAGAGTGATATGTATCAATCTAATTTATTTTGAACTGATTTATATATCTATGAATAAATATCACTTATTGCTAGAGAAAGAGAGGGCTCAGCATCACATTTATTTTTGTTTTTACCTTATAGATACGAGCAGTGAGCAATTTTGATGAGAAAAATAAGAGAATGGGAATTAAAAAGTTTTCTGATGGCAATGTCACTCAGTTCTTTAAATCCTTCTGAATTTTATATCCCCCAAAATCATGCAGTAATCTATTATCAAAAATTATTTTTAATGATATACCAATTGACAACTTGTTAGCTATCCCTTCCATTGTGTTGAAAGCAAAGACTTAGAAACCAATTCATTTGCAAAGGACTTTGTTATTTCATCATCAGAGCCACTTACCCTTAGTTTCTGGGAAGGAGAGCACAAAATCTTTACCAAGACTCATCCAAGAACCAGCCTGTGGCTGTAACCCTTTCCCTTAAAGGCATTTTGTTTAATCCCACATATTCAGGCAGGGAGGGGGAAATTAAAATACTGAATTCGATAAACATTTTAAACATACTAAAATCCAGGAGCACACTGCAGGGTAACTCACTTAATTAGTGGAAAACATCCACCATGTAAACTTATTAAGCATAACCAACCCTCATTGTTAAAGCCATCAGCCAGATCTAAAAAAAAAAAAAAATCAAACTTCAAGTTCTTACTTCCAATTATTGTGTTAATACATGTTTTCGTAAATATAAAAATCACTGTGAAATAAATTAGGAATCAGATCTTGTAACAAGTTACTAGAAGCAATCAAGGCTAAACTTTTTTATATCTAAAATAATATAATTTATCATTTTCTAAAAAGATGAAAACATGATCAAATGCCAGTTTTATTTCTTAATTTGCAAGACTAGTATGTGAAATTAAACTTATGAGTTATTTATAAAATGAGAAATATGATAGCATGCATAGTATTCCTTTGGTACACGTGTGTACATGCATGTATTAAACTTTGCTGTTCAGTTTTGGTGTATATATAAATAAGAACTATGTATAAAATACAGTAAATAAATCCGTAATCAAAATTCCCTATGTATTTTATGAAAGAATTGTATGTACCGCTAAAAATTACTTAGTCCAGCCGTTAGCATACAATTATATTTTTGCTAGTGGGAAGTAGAAAATATTATTTTACAGGTGAAACAAGATCTAGCTGACTGAAATCAGAATAAACATTTTATGAAATGATTTATGAAAATAACTACTTTAGCCATTGATGAACTCCAATCTGAAAAATAAATGACATAAATGTTCATTTACAGTTCTCATACAGCATCTTAAAAAATGTGATAGTCCCAGAACACTTTCCAGTTACATATAAAAGAATCAGCAACCTAATTTGTATTCCTTCCACTCCTTATTTCAAGCTAATAACACAGCTTGAAGATGAGTCAGAAATAGCTGAAAGGAATCACTTATCTTTAACTGGAAAACCCTCTTCTCAAAGCAGCCCTCTCAAGAACGCTACATTCTCCCACATTTTTAAGGCAGTGGAAGAGGCGAGGTTACTCCCATTATTTCAGTCAGCAATGTATCTAAATTCAGAACATGACAACACTCAGCCAACACTCGGAAGTCCTTTAACTTAGTGCCCTAGAACTTGTTTGCACCCTGGGAAAATGCTCCATGCCATGATGAGGTTTGGGTGAAGGGTATGCCTTTCTTTTACAGTGGAGAGGTAAAGTTATGAAAAGGAACGTGGCAAAAAAGAATCTCCTTGAACACGCAGGAGAGTTCTCAGGAGATGTGCTTTAGGAAACACATATGTGGAAGTTGAGGATCTAGGACACAACCCCTTACTTACCATTATGAACTCCCAAAGGTGCTCACAGCCCAGTTTGAAAACTGCTACCACCAGGTTTAAGCAGCATAACTCTCATAAGAAAGCTAACACAGGGATACTTGAATTTATTCCATTTCATTTTCCTGCACTTTGCAGATTTTTACAAATTTTTTACAAATTGAAGATTTGTAACCCCACGTGGTGCAAGCTCATTTTTCAATGGCATGTGCTACTTTGTGTCTCTATGTCACCTTTTGGTAATTCTCAGAATATTTCAAACATTTTCATTATTGTATCTATTATGGCGATCTGTGATTAGTGACCTTTGATGTTACCATTGTAATTGTCATTGCCCAATTGCAAGACGACAAACTTAATTGATAAATGTGGTGTATGTTCTGACTGCTCCACCAACCAGCCTTTCCCCCACCTCTCCCTCTCCTCAGGCCTCCCTATTCCCTGAGACACAACAATATTGAAATTAGGCTGATTAATAGCCCTACAATGGCCTCTAAGTATTCAAGTGAAAGAAAGAGCCCCATATCTCTTACTTTAAACCAAAAACTAGAAATGATTAAGCTTAGTGAGAAAAGCGTATCAAAAAGATGAGTTAGGCTGAAAGCTAGGCTTCTTGTGCCAAACAGTTAAGCAAATTGTGAATGTGAAAAAAAAGTTCTTGAAAGAAATTAAAAGTACTACTCCAGTGAATGCACAAATGATAAGAAAGTGAAACAGCTTACTGCTGATATGGAGAAAGTTTGAGCTGTCAGATAGAAAATAAAACCAGCCACAACATTCCCTTAAGCCAAAGCCTAATCCAGAGCAAGGCCCTAACTGTCTTCAATTCCATGAAGGCTGAGAGAGAGGTGAGGAAGCTGCAGAAGAAGCTAGCAGAGTTTAGTTCATGACGTTTAAGGAAAGAAGTCATCTCCATAGCATAAAGGTACAAGGCAAAGCAGCAAGTGCTGAGGGAAAACCTGCCGCAAGTTATCCGTAAGATCTAGCTGTGATCATTGATGAAGGTGGCTGCACTCAGCAACAGATTTTCAATGTAGACAAAATAGCCTTATGTTGGAAGAAGACGCCATCTAGGACTTTCATAGATAGAGAGAGGTCAATGCCTGGATTCAAAGCTTCAAGGGACAGGCTGACTCTCTCACTGGGGCTAATGCAGCTGGTGACTTTAAGTGGAAACTAATACTCATTTACCATTTTGAAAATCCTAGGGCCCTTAAGAATTATGGTAAATAAATTGACTCTGCTTGTGTGCTATAAATGGAACAAAGCCTGGATGACAGCACATCTGTTTGCAGCACAGTCTACTGAATATTTTAAGCCCACTGTTGAGACCTACTGCTCAGAAAAAAAAAAAAATTCTTTAAAAATATTATTTCTTGGCTGGGCACCATAGCTCACGCCTGTAATCCTAGCACTCTGGGAGGCCAAGGCGGGAGGATCACTTTGAGCTCAGGAGTTCGAGAGCAGCCTGAGCAAGGCAAGATCCCATCTCTACTAAAAATACAAAAAATTAGCCTGGCAACTAAAAATTGAAAAAAAGAATTAGTCGAGCATGGTGGCTCATGCCTGTAGTCCCAGCTACTCAGGAGGCTGAGTCAGGAGGATCACTTCAGCCCAGGAGTATGAAGTTGCTGTGAACTAGGCTGATGCCATGGCGCTTTAGCCCGGGCAACAGAGCAAGACTCTCGTCTCAGTAAGTAAATAAATAAATAAATAAAAATATTACTTCTCACTGATGATGCACCTCGTCACCCAAGACTTCTGATGGAGATGTACAAGGAGATGAATGTTGTTTTCATGTCTGCTAATACTACATTATTCTGCAGCCCATGGATCAAGGAGTCATTTTGACTTTTAAGTCTTATTCTGTAAAAAATACACTTCCTAAGGCTACAGCTATCACAGATCTTTTGATGAATCTGGGCAAAGTAAACTGAAAACCTTCTGGAAAGGATTCATCATTCTAGATAGCATTAAGAACATTCATGGTTCAAGGGAGGAGGGCAAAATATCAACATTAACAGCAATGTGGAAGAAATTGATTTCAACCCTCATAAGAGAACTAAAATTAGAAATGGAGCCTGAAGATGTGACTGAATTGCTGAAATTTCCTGATAAAAGTTGAGCAGATAAGGAGTACTGCTTGTGGATGAGCAAAGGAAGCAGTCTGCTGAGATGGGATCTACTCCGGCTGGAGATGCTACAAACATTGTTGAAATGACAGCAAAGAACTTAGAATATCAAGTAAACTTAGTTGATTAAGCAGTGGCAGGGTTTGAGAGGATGTACTCCAATTTTTAAAGACGTTCTATCCATAAAATGCTATGAAACAGCATCACAAACTACAAAGAAATATTTCATGAAAGGAAGAGTCAATCGATGCAGCAAACTTTATTGTTGTCTTATTTTAAAAAATTCCCACAGCCACCCCAACATTCTACAACCACCGCCCTGATCAGTTCGCAGCCATCGACATCAAGGTGAGACCTTCCACCAGCAAAAAGATTATGACTCACTGAAGGCTCAAATGATCCTTAGCATTTTTTAGCAATAAAGTACTTTTCAATTTAGGTATGTACAGTGTTTTTTTAAACATAATGCTAATGCACACTTAATAACTACAGTATAGTATAAACATAACTTTTATATGCACTGGAAAACCAAAAAATTTGTGTGACTCCTTTTATTGTGATATTCACTTTATTGAGGTAGTCTAGAACCAAACTCAAGATATCTCCAAGGTATGCCTGTAATAAGGAAATAAGCAAAAGTATGAGGTATCTGGGAAAATTTTTATGTCTTACTCTCTCACGAGAGATTTTGTATGCTTGCTTCTTTTTAATATTCCTATTAAAGGATAAAAGGAATCTACCTTTTCATCTCACAAAAAAGGGAAAAATTGCAATTGGGGGTTATTACTCTCAGTCTTCCCAGGTACGAAAGAGAGGGTCACCTCTCCCGTGAAGTAAGCAGTGATCAGTCTGTTCTAAAGAGCTAATCTCCTATGACAGGGATCGGAAGAGACAGGAAAAGGACCCCCGGAGCTGATCAGTGGGAGCATCTCCACTATTCAATCACTAGAAATAACTCCAGGAAAGAAAACTTTCCCATCACAGAGCTAAAAAAAAGAAAAAAAAAAAAAATGAAAAAAAACCCAACATAAGACATATTTGCTTATTACTTAATATTTTTACCAGGAAAATAAAAGAGGCTTTACCAGAAAACTCTTTAGGCTGATGTCTGCTTTTTAGACTTCTATTTCACGACTGCCATTTAAAGGGGACCCATTCATTCATTTAGGGCTTATGAAGTAGAAGGGAGTCTCTCTTTGGGGTAACAATTATCTAATTTATCTAAACTAGGTAATATATAATATATATATAATATATATTATATATAATATATAATTATATATAATTAATATATAATTTTACATTTTAAAATATTTTTTATGAAACATAAAATATATAAAGATACTCCCCGACTTACAATGATGCTATGTCCTGATAAATCTATCATAAATTGAAAATGCACTTAAGACACTTAACCTTGGCCGGGCGAGGTGTCTCACATCTGTAATTCTAACACTCTGGGAAGCCGAGGCAGGACGATCTCTTGAGGTCAAGAATTCGAGAGCAGCGTGAGCAAGAACAAGACCCTTCTCAACTAAAAATAGAAAAAAATTATCCAGGCATGGTGGTGCACACCTGTAGTCCCAGCTACTCGATAGGCTGAGGCAGGAGGATCACTTGAGGCCAGGAGGTTGAGGTTGCTGTGAGCTAGTCTGATACCATGACACTCTAGCCAGGGCAACAGAGCAAGACTCTGTCTCAAAAAAAACAAACAAACAAACAAAAAAAAACAACAGCAACAAAAAAGACACCTAACCTACCGAACATCATAGCTAAGCCTAGCCTGCCTACCTTCGACATGCTCAGAACGCTAACATTAGCCTACAGTAGCCAAAATCATCTAACACAAAGCGTATTTTATAATAAAATGTTGAATAGCTCATATAATTTATTGAACACTGTACTGAAAGTCAAAAGCAGAATGGTTGTACGGGTACTTGACGTACAGTTTCTATTGAATGCATATGGCTTCACACCACTGTAAAGTCAAAAAATCCTAAATGAAACCATCATTGGTCAGTGACAGTCTATATGAAATATATAAATAAAAAAGAAAGTGGTTTTGTTTTCAAAGCCAGAATACTTACATATTCTTCATATTTATTAAGATAAAAATTGAAAAAAAGAAAGTCTTTCTAAAGAAAACCCAGTAGAAAAACTACTTGAGTACTTTAATTTCCATTTTAAAAAATTAATCTTGCAACATTTTATACAAAATCTTATAATTGGTTCTATAGTTAATTAAAATTTCATTAGCGAGCAGATATGAAAAGCACAGCTTATTTGAAGTATTTATTATTCCTTCTTGAATTGCTAATGAAATAAAGCCTCAAGTGCATCTGTATTAAAGTCACCTTCCTGCTCATCTGTCTACATGCTCAGAAAGTAATATGTTAAAACCAAGAGTCTTCATATATTTGGTGCTATTATTTTTCCCTACTAACTTGTGAATGTAAATTTATTCCACGTTACTTTCTGAAATATTAACTACTGTTTCAGCTAATAGTCTTTTCCAGCCCGATTACTTAGTAATTAAGATTCTATTTGAAGTTCATTTTCATTTAAGCATATTATAACTTTTGTCAACATTTTTCTTTTCATTGAAAGGTCAATGCAAAGTCACGTCAATAGCATTAACTGTTCTGATCTGTAGACTTTAGGAATAAGATGCTATTTCGCCCTCTGGAGTTTGGTTTATATTCTTTAATCCATTTAAAATAGACTTAAAAGAATCCAATCATTGATTAAAAAAACCAGTGTATTTGAAGACACTTGAGATGTTTCTTAATTGCAAATGTCCTACTATGAAATTGATTAAACTATCTATAAAGTAAGATGTGCATATATTGATACTTATATGAGTAGTGAGTTTTATGTGGACCTGTTCTATATTCATAAAATCATGCAAAACATTTCTTAAGGTCTTAACATATTTCTTAATGTGAAAATTTCTCACTGCTAATTTATTAAAAGCTAATTAAAGAAAACTATTTTAATTATGAAAATTAGAGCAGACTTACTGTTATAGAGTAAGGTAAATTTTTCCCACCTAAAGTGGGGGTACGACGTTTCGACTAGGGGTATAAAGTTGTAGGAATTCTCCTATACTTCCACAAAAAAACCACTATGTCGGCCTCAAATTCTAAATTTGTTTAAGAAGAGATAAAAGAGACAGGAATAGGGAGGCTCTAACCTCACTTGGCCTATTATTAGTATGAGTTGTTATGAAATTCCTGATATTCAACCACTGCTGAGTTGCAGAATTGGCAATTTCATACAGTTCAGCCCATAAAGTCGGTGTTCATTTTTAATCCATTTTCTCAGTGATTTTAGACCATATTCCCCACAGAGAAGTTCTGCAGAAGTGTCTACGCCGCTACTCAAGAGGAGTGGCAGGGGCTAGTGGAGAGGAAACCCTATGGTACATCCCTAATACTTTGTCATTGTTTCAACAGATAAGCTCTGCTTTTATCTTGTTTATATAATGGAGCTCCCAGTAAAACATTGTTTGGAAAGAAAGAAAATTAAAATTCTGAAAACACATTTTGAAAAAATTATTTATATTCCATGGTTTTATATGCATATATAAATATATCTATATACATAGACACATTTCAGTATTGTAAAAAGGTATTAAAATCATAGTATTATAAAAATGCAAAGGTAATCTCCTCTAATACCCTCAATTTACAGTAGATGCTGATGCCCTGAGAGATTAAGTGCTTCCCCCACGGCCACAGTGTGACCACTCAGCAAAGCGACTATGGAAGCCAACTCACTTCAAATCCAGTGTTCTCTTCAGTATACCATTCGATAACATCCCTGCCAGTGACCAAGATGTAATAGTCATTCAATAAACATTTGTTGAGTGAATGAGTAAATAAAGAAATGAATTGAGTTCTGTGGTCACCACTAGCTCTTTCTAATTGTTATTTCATCATTACTGAGTTCTTTTCTTTGACTCATCTTTCCTTTTTTCTTTCACATCTGAGAAGGACTTTCCACATCCTCACAAAAAAATTTGTCTGGTTACAGTATTATTTATTTCGAACAATTTCCGCCTGTCACTTTCTTTCCTCCATTATCTTGTAATACTCACTGGCACAAAAAAAAATTTCTGAGGACAATTTAATTTTTATCTCCTTATATGTAATCTGAGATTGTCTTTTCATTATTTATTTCAATGGGAACTTTGGAAAGAAAGATACTTCTAAGAACAATATCTTACCTTGAAATCTCCCATCATGATGTGAAACAAAATGTAGTGTTTGGAAAATGTAACACCCATTGAGATAACACGTAAATGAAAAACGAAAGCAAAGAATGGCATCATTAAATTTTAACATGTGAACAAATAATGGAAAATGCAATTGGTGCAAGCAAAAAATTAACTGTAAGTAAGGAGGCTAAATTTTCTTGTAAAAAGAAATTATTCTTAATTAAATTTAAAAACGATTTTAATAAGCTGTTGCCTGTAAGAGTTACACTTAATATCCAAAAATACAAGCAACCTAAAAGTTAGGGCATAGTCTCTGTATCATTCCTTTGTGATTACAGAGCAGAGTTTATTATCGTTTTATCTACAAAGGGGTTACAATGGAACAGTAATTGGCAGAAAGGCCTCAAAAGGCACAGTTAATCTTATATAAAGTGCTATGGTGGCAAAGATGTTGAAATTTGACTTCACAGAGAGGACTTTCCAAGTCGGATGTGAGGCAGTGCTCTCTCAGTTAGGGGCACAGTTTCCTGAGTATATTTCCTATCGCTGCTGTAAGAGAGTACCATAAACTCGGTGCCTTAAAACTACGTATGTTTATTATCTTACAGTTCTGGAGGTGGTAAGTCTAAAATGGGTTGACAAGGCTGTGTTCCTTCTAGAGGCTCTAGGGAAGAATCTTCAGACAGTCCCTGACTTGCAATGGTTCCACTAATAATTTTTCAACTTTACAATTGTGCAAAAGTAATAACATCAGTAAAAACCACATTTCAAGTTTCACATTTTTATCTTTTCCTGAGTCAGTGATACACGGTACTGTACTCTCTCCTGATGCTGGGCTGAGGCAATGAACAATTCTTTTTTTCCCTTTCAGTGGTGTATTCAGTTACTTATATGAGATATCCAACATTTTATCATGAAACAGGCTTTGCGTTAGGAGATTTTGCCCAAGTGCCGGCTCTGTGCACATTCAAGGTAGTTTAGGCTAAGCTATAATGTTCAGGAGGTTAGAAGTATTAAACACATTTTCAATTTAGTATATTTTCAATTTACAATGGGTTTGTAGTGATGTGACCGTATAGTAAGTTGAGGAACATCTGTATGGTCTTGCCTTTTCCAGGTTCTAGAAGCCACCTGCATCCCTTGGCTCATGGCCCCCCATCATTCTAAAATCTCTGCTTCTGCTGTCACATTTTCTTCTCTGATTCTCACCATCCAGCCTCCCTTTTACAGGGACCCATGGATTACATTCGGTCCACTAGGATAATCCAGAGTAACCTCTGCATCACAAGATTCTCAATTTAATCGCATCTTCGAAGTCCCTTTGCCATGAAAGGTAACAGGTCCACAGGTTTGGGGAAAACATGCTGAATCTCCCAAATTTCTGCCATCCCATTTAATATGGGAGATACAGAATATGCCAATGTGAATAACTTAGTAGAGAGTATAATATGAGGATGTCAGAGAAAGAAGGTATGATAGCAAAGTCCTTAACAAAGAAGAAAGAGGATTCAGAGAGACTTCTCCCATTCTAGCAGTACTGCGTACATTTTAGGTGCTTGATGAATGTTTACAGATACCATAAATTCATGCCATTCCGAAGCTCAAGCATCTACTTAGAAGATCTTGAAAAACAGAACCTGATGTGCTACATTTGCAGCATTCATGGCAAAATTAGAAAAAAATGTTATCAGATAAAGAAGAAATTAAAAATACTACTTCAAAATCTTATTTAAGGAAGAAATAAGATATCAAAATATTTGAATGATAAAAATGTAAATAAAATATTAAAATTCATAAGATATTGCCAAAGTAATATTTTAAAGCAAATACACTTTTCTGAATATATACGTTAACTGACACCACCCTAAGACTTGGGAAAGAAACAAGCCAAGAAATAATACAGAAGATTGCTGTGAGCTAGGCTGACGCCATGGCACTCTAGCCCCGGCAACAGAGTGAGACTCTGTCTCAAAAAAAAAAAAAAAGAATAATAATAATAATAATAATAATACAAAGAAGAGCAGAAACAAGCATGTTTAGGAAAGGAGAGAGAAGAATCAGTAAAAATTGATCACAAGAAAAAAATAATTAACTCGTAGGAAGGGGTTAAAGCAGATGGGCTTCAATTCATTTACTCCCTTCAAAGGATGAGGGTGCTAGCCCCTCATAGCTCGCTCCCTGGCAGAAGGTAGGTGACCTTCTCCTTGTCAACTGGACCTCTGGGCAAATAGACTAGAGAAATTTGTTAGGAGAACTTGTTTCTGAAATGCCTTTAACAGGAAGTCTCTGGCTACAGATTATTTAAATAGAAACCAGGATTCATGGGGCATGACTCCTTGGAAAATGTCACATGGACTATTCAATTCCCCAGGGTATAAAACGAAGCTGTTGCACAACTGAAACACGCCCTCTGTAGGAGATGCTGCCCTGACCTCACATATAGACCTGTCTGTTCGCAGCCAGAGGGGCGTGTCCAACACAGGAAGGACTTCTCTCTGCTGCATCTGAACCTGTTGACTGCCTGTGTCCTTGACTTTGCTTGGTAAAGCTGGATACTAGGGAAAATCTCTGATTCACGTGGGTCTGGCTTTCCATTCCAGTCCTGTGCATTGGTAGCTCATTAATCAACAGAAAAACTTGACATAATTGATCAATCTTGGTCAAGTCAAAAAATCATCGAATAAGTTATATTTTAAAAGATCATTTAAATTGTGACAAATATTCTCAACTGTCACATTGATTCAAACCAGAAAATCAATGTAGCATTGATTAACTATTTATAAAAATAGAATATATTCAAACAAATATAACAAAAAAGACCCATATTAATAAAATCAATGAGACAAAAATATAAAGTTACTATATAATAAGAGTATTCCATTGTCATAAATTCGTTGTAAAACTTTGTAAAAATTTCAAAAAATAATACACATATTACAACTGTTCAGAATTATTTAAAATTAAAACATAGCTCAAATTTTTCTATATGGCAAAACTGTTTTGAAACCTAAAAAAAAATACCAAAAGAAGTTTATTAGGCCAATTTCAACTATGAAATAATATACAAATATCCAAGCATTATAAAAACTGCCAGTGATTTTTCTTGGGATTTCAAAATGATATAGCACAAAGAAAATAATCAACCTGACTCATCATATTACCAAGGAGCAAAAAGGCTAAAATATTCTGAGCTTCTCAGTAAAAACCGAGAACACATTTGACAAAATCCAATATTTGGTCTAAATTTTAAGTCTAAAATTAAAGTCATTAAGAATTTCTTAACTGACCCTCGAGCAGTATATGTATTTCAAGTCACATGTTGATATATTTAATGCAGATTCATTGAAGTCATTTGCTAAAAACAAATGACAATGAATGCTCCCCTTTTAGCACTTCTACTTAATATATTAATAATCCTGGCAATTTGCATGTTAATATTATTGGAAATATTATTCAAGCAAAAAAAAAAGAAATAGGCATACAAACATAAGAATGAAGATATAAATAAGTCACATTTGCAGACAGCATGAATATGTATCTGGAAAGCCAAAAGCAAAAAAAAAAATTAATAACTACTAACTACTAAATAAAACTATTACTAGAGACAATAATCCACAGAGGTTCCAGACTATAAGATAAATCCACCAAATTTAATTGCATCTCTTTATAAAATGATATCTGACTAGAATAATTGAAAAGTAGAATCAATTTCACTGATAATATAGGTCAACATATTTAAGTGCTATAATATTCATTTAATTTAGGTCATTAGGGTTTGGATTTTTTTAATAGCATAACAGAAAAAGACATGAATACTTGTAGCAATATATTATATTTCTTGTTGGGAATGTTAAACATAGCAAAGATGTCAGTATCCATGGCTGTTATATGAAATGAATTAATGGTAAAAATAAACAGCATTTATTGCTTAGTTTTTAGTAAGAGGCAGTTAATATGGAAAGGGCTTTAGCTGCATTTTCTGCTTCATCACTAATCTTATGAGATCAATTCTGTTCCAATCCCCACTTTACAGACAAGGAAATAGAGGATAAGAGGTCAAGTAGTTTGTGATCAATAAGTAGTAAGTGACAGAGGCTGGACTCAAATAACTATATAGGCTACTTAATAAACATTGAAAAACTGGTGGTGAAGCCAAATGAAAAGAATAGGCAAAAAGTCACAGCACGTCTTTTTCCCTAAAGAGATAACAATGGTGAACACATTGTACCAGATTTTAAAAGGCCTCAAAGTGATAATTATGTATTTGTATTTTTTGAGCCTAGCTACAAATGGTATGTTTGATTAAAAATTAAAACATAGAAGTAATTTGTTAACATATAATCAAAATATGGGTTTCTGCCAAGTATCTAAAACTGTTCTGGGCACAGAGCCCAGTTCAGACCCATATTGCCCAAGACTTGTAACTGGCAGATCCCCAGCCTCACAGGTGTGCCCAGAGTGCAGGGCACAGGCAGGAGAGAGGGCACAGCCACGCTCACGTGTGTGCTGCCCTCTGCCCAGGGACTCTGGTCCCTCACCATAGGCTGGGATGGCAAGGGTGGGAAGCCACCAGAATCCATTTCCAACCTGGAGTACTCTACCAAATATTCACCACTTGCCTAAATCAGTGTGTTTCACTAAAATAATACTTTCCTTGTAGTTTTCTTTTTATCTTCGAGTTTTATATTTTATGGGTCTAAATAGCCACAAACATCTGAAAAACAATAAATAAATAAATAAATAAGAATAAAATAAATAAGTAAATAAAAAGGAGCATGATTTCGAGGTACTGTATTATCCTGGCTTATACTCATTTGCCTTCCTTTTATAATCTAATTTCCGATGCTCAAGGGACTCATTTCTATTTCCTTTAAATATCCTAACTTTTTAAAAATGGCATTTGCTCTATAATTTTTAAATGAAATATTGTCTTTCCTTATACTAATTTTTCTTTACAATTAGTCATCCCTTTCTGGTAGTGCTGTGTACGTTTTAACTCTCTGATATTAACCTGCTTTTTATTTCTAACTTTTTAGAAATTTCAAATTATCTATCATTCCTTTATTTCAGTTTTTCAAAAGATTCTTCTTTTTTAACATTTGATTTTAATGAGTATTCACAACCATTTTCAATATTATAGGTTTCTAACACTTTTTGACTTTTTTCTCTTATTTTAAATATAAACTCTTTTACACTTACACGTGAATTGTTTTTTCCATCACGAAGTGTTTTCATAATGGCTGACAAAAGTCGTAGTCAAGGTAGTAACAAAGAGAAGAGTTCACTGCAAGCAGGAAAAGCCACAGGCTTGTTCCTTGTGCCCCCTCTCCTACCAGCAGGCAGCTTCCAGACTTCCTCTGATCCCCAGTGGATCTCCCAAGCCTTAACCTTTGGCAACTCACTGGTTAATAATCCCAGCTAGGTAACACAACCTCCCCATCTATACACCACACTTCATCCCGTATGACCAGTGTGGCTTTCTCAAATATATTTATCACCTATGATTTTTATGAGTAACTGTGTATTCTAAAACCCACGGTCTCTAACATATATGGCTTTGGAAAGAGCCTCACCACATTTATGACACAGGATAGATGGGGCATTGGGTCAGAGGTCACACCCTTGTACCCTCACAGGTGGGCTCTGACGTTGGTAGAGAAATAAGCTAATGTCGAGTTTCTGCTGAGCATGTTAACACTCCTGAGCCTGAGGCCCTATGTCTGGTGACTTCTATCTGTCATAGTTCCAGCTTTCGTCTTTCTACCATTTTTCTCCACTTGTCATAGATCCAGCGTTGGTTTTTCTGCTTTCTCTCTCAACTTGGCTCTAGGAGGATTCTCCCAGTACGCGGACCTGCTCCCATTCTTCTCTCACAATGGCCGACATGTTGATGCTGACTAGAGCTGGTTTCCCCTAACAGACTCTAAACAAAGAATCTGTGCTTATTCTTAATCACCACATTATTTCTTTTTCCATGCCCTGCCCCTGCAACCTTCTCAAAGCACCTCACTTCAATTGGAGTGCACAATCCCCGGCCCCAGCTTACTGAACCTCAGGTGGACTGACCCCTGATCCGGGCAATCCACAGGCTGGGCTGAAGCAATCACAATGTCTCTCCTAAAAATATGAATCAAAAGACCCAGTTGGTTATAAGTTGTTGTCCTGCCAGAATGGTAGCCCCAGAAATCAGAGTCAGCACCATAACAAGCCAAAAGTATGGAGGAGCAGAAACCAAAATCCTTGCAAAAGAAGCAAATTTGGAAAGAAGAAAATAGAACCTACACGCAGAAAGAAACAGAGAAGAGAGGTACCATGCAGCCCTTGAAACAAAGTGATGGAAAGTCCAGAGCAGCTCGACAGATTTCCGGTTTCTCCGAGGCTCAGCTTTGCATCGCACAAGGGAGTTCTGTGAAAACCCCTGCTATGGGGTTGAATTGTATCTTCCCAAAATTCAGATGTTGAAGTCTTAACCTCCAGTGACTCAGAATGTGACCATATTTGGAAATAGAATCATTGCATATATAATTAGTTAGGATGAGGTCATATTGGGCCTCTAATCTGATATATTCATGTCCTTGTTAAAAGGGGAAGCTTGGGGACACACACGTGCGCGCGCACACACACGCACAGTGAGAAGGTCTTGTGTAGATGAAGGCAGAGGCCAAGGTGATGCTTCTACAAACAAGGAACACCAAAACATTGCCAGAAAACCACCAGAAGCTGGAGGAAAGGTGTGGGACAGATTCTTCCTCACGGTCCTTGGAAGGAACCAATTCTGTTGACACCTTGGCCTCGGACTTGAAACTTCCAGAACTGTGAGAGAATAAACCTGCTGTTGAAGCCACTCGGTGGTACCTTGTGATGGCAGCTCTGGCGAACTAATACAACCCCTATAATCCCATTTCCATGTGAGCTCATTTCAATGAGTTTCTGTTCCTTAAAAAAGAAAAATGATATAAATCAAAACACATGACTTACACTGCCTCTGCTCTGAGCACAGGGAACACCCTGTGGCAGAACCAGTCCTCTTCTCAGAAGATTATTCCTGGTCTCCTCCAGGACAAAGATAAATGAATAAGCGAAGTTTAAAAGTTCTCTTCTGAAGAGCATGGTCAAAATAGTTTTAGCCTGAAAAATTTAAAGGCAGATAAAACCAACCATGACACAATAAAGTCTCAATAAAGCAACCTCGGATGCTTAGCTGTGAGGGATGCTATTTTCTTGCGTTCCTTCCAGAATAAACTATTAGCCAAATATGCAACAGAGTAATCAGTCATTTTTGCACAGGATTGCTATTCATTGCCCAGTTAAAAATTAAGGGATAGGTTCCAAAAAAACCTTTTAGTTTTAGAAAAGAGAATTAGATGTCCTTTTTTGGCAATAATTAAGTAGCAAGGTCATGCTATCAGCACATTAAAAAAATATCTTTTTGTCTTCCATAGCAAGTGATGCATCCAGCCCATCAATAAAATGGCACTAGAAGATGAAAATATAAATTTAAAGTAAGGAGGGGGAAGGGAAGGCATGAGCAGCGGACAAAACAGAACCACGTGTTGGCAATTTCTCACTCCCCGGTCTGGGAGTAGTCATTAATCATCTACATCCCACAGAAGTATAATGATTCTGAATATCTATATAAGCCACAAATTATCTAATATTTTTCCTGATTTACTAGGTGTGAAGTAGCCGTATATAAAACCTGACTGTTACTCACATAAGATATTGGCCTAAGAATCCCAGACTTTTAAGCAAGTAGCAGATTTGGATGGAATACATCACAAATTAATAGAATTATAATTTAAAGAGGATAATAAATTATCTTTTTAAATATGGGATACTCTAAACTCTGGCTTCAGTAGAAGTTTTTTTTTTGTTTGTTTGTTTGTTTTTTACTTCAAATATGCCTATTTGGTTTCAAGATAAGCTTTCCTAGGCACTGGCCTTTGTAATGGAGTTTAATATTATATGTTTGCTAAAGACCAGGATTTTATAAAACCCATCTCTTCATGTAAACAATTGTAAGCCTTTTGTTTTTCTTTCCATAAAGAAAACTTTGATTAAGGACGAGTCACATAGATATCGCTAAATCTCAGGGAAATTTCCCCAAGAGCTCTGGCTTTCCAAATAAGGGTTTGTTTTTCCTAGTTCAAGTTCTTATTCTATTGATAAGTTGCCCGTTATTGCATGGAGACTTGTTATCTTAATATGGTGTCTTCTAATCCATGAATGTGTTATATCTCTCCAATTTATTTAAATCCTTAATTTTACTCAGCAGAGTTTTGCAGTTTTCTGTGTATAGGTTTTGGAAATCTCTCATTAAATTTATCCCAAGATATTTTATGCATTTTTAAAATTATGAATTGTATTTTGTATTTCATTTTTCAATTGTTTTTTGCTAGTATATGGAAATATAATTTATTTACATATATTTACATGTATTGATTTAGTAAACTACAGCTTTGCTAAATTCACTAATTAGTTCTGTTAGTTTTTTTGCAGATATCTTAGGATTCTTTACATTAAAAAAAGTCATCTGAAAATAAATAATTTTGATCCTTTCCAATCGTGAACCTTTAATTTATTTTTCTTGCCTTATTGCCCCAGTCAACCTTTCAGTACAGTGTTGACTAGAAGTAATTTTAGCAGAGATCCTTGTCTTGTTCCTGATCTTAGTGGGACAGGATTCAGTCTTTCACAATTAAATAGGATGTCAGCTGAAGATTTTCCACAGAGAACCAATTGATATTCTCAAAATGAAAATTAGGGGCGGGTGTGGTGGCTCACAACCTGTAATCCTAACACTTTGGGTAGGTGGGAGGTGGGAGGATCGCTTGAGGCCAGAAGTTTGAGATCAGCCTGAGCAACATAGCCAGACCTGGTCTCTGTGAAAAATAGAAATTAGCCAGGCATGGTGGTGCACACCTATAGTTCCAGCTACTCAGCAGACTGAAGAATGATCACTTGAGCCCAGGAGTTTGAGGTTGCAGTGAGCCATCATGAAGCCACCACACTCTACTAGCTCAGCCAACAGAGCGAGACCCTGTCTCAAAATAAATATGTAAATAAATAAATAAAATGATAATTAGATGAGGTCACTCCTTTGCTCAAAATCTGCCAGTGGTTTCCCAACTCACTTCAAATATCTTCCTAAGTCCTTAAAGTGGCCTACATAACTTTGATTTCTATTATCTCTCAGAACTCATACCCTACCCTCTTCTATCGGTCTACCACATGGGGCTTTTTGTTCAAACACTACAAACGTCTCCCCCTCCAAACCCTGCCTCAATATTTGGGCACTTCCTGTTCCTGTTTCCTGAGGTGCTCTTTCCCAGAGGGCCACACGAGTCATTTTTCTGGTATCTGCTTAAACTTCACCATATTAGTGACACATTTCTTGACCACCTTATATAAAATAGAAACCTTTTCCCCATCTTGCCTAAGTCTTCCGTGTCTCCCTTATCCTGCTTTATTTTTCTTCATAGAACTTATCACCATGTGACATATTATATGCCTCTTTCGGTATTTATTTATATGTTCTTTCGCACTACCATGTAAGATCCTTGAAGGTGGGGACTTTTTCTGTGGCAGAACTGGGCACATAGTTTGTGTCTAAAAAGTATTGAATGGAAAAATAAAGGTCTACTCCACACTTGGGTGTAAATGAGGTTCACTCTGCTAGCTGCTGTTTGATAGGGACAATGGGACATAAAATCACCATCGTCATCATCAAAAGAATGCAGAAAATACCAAAAATCTTGTGCAATTGAATTCATACTAAAATCTTCTTAACACTCCAGTACAAGGATCTGGGTTAGACAATTAATATAGGGAATGAGATTAGATTCTGGGATATAACAAGCCATGACATGATTGTCATAACTGAGCCCATGGAAGACACCCCAGTTGGCACCTTGGGCATCCGCTTTTCTCAGTTTAATAATCCAAGAGATACTTTCCTAAACTTTGTCAACCCCAGATCTCTTTCTAATTGACCATTGACAATGGTTTTATTTAAGCACAGTTCATTGAAAAGCTTACATTACATAAAGATTATGTCTCTGCAGAACTGTATATGGCCCACTTTGGAAAAAAGTTAACAATTTTGTTTACCCAGCTGAATTCTAGAATTCTGGTCTCGTTTAGACTATTCTGGAGTATACTTTATCCTATTTTTTAAAAGGCAATCTATTTTTCAACATTATAATGATACTAGTTTATTAATTCATGGGAGATGATTTCTAAGATCTGTTATTGGTTTCTAGGAAATGTAATGAGGACTCCTCAAATCTTGGAAATAGAAGAAATACTATTACTCTAGAGGAATACAAGCAAAAGAGATCTGTCAGCTATGGAAGCAGAGAAAAAGGAAAGTTACAAGAGTTAACATTGCACCCACTACAGAAGAAATCCCCAGATTGGTGACTGCTTTGGTCCAGAGTTATGTGTAGTCCATCCATTGTGGAAATGAATACATGAAACAATCTTAGACTGATATAATTAAATATAGAATGCATTTAAAAAAAACGGTCAACTACCTCTTATGTTATCGTGGATGGAGCTGGAGCCCATTCTTCTAAGTGAAGTATCACAAGAATGGAAAAACAAACACCACATGTACTCACGATTAAATTGGTACTAATTGATCAACACTTATGTGTACATATGGAAGTAACATTCAACGGGTGTTGGGCAGATGGGAGAGGAGAGAAGGGGATGGGTAAATTCACACCTACCAGGTGTGGTGTTCACTGTCTGGGGAATGGGCACACTTGTAGCTCTGACTCGGGCAGTGCAAAGGCAATCTATGTAACCAAAGCATTTGTACCCCCATAATATTCTGAAATTAAAAAATGAAAAGAAAATATTAAAATAATCCAATGCACATTACAAAAACTTTCTGATTATAATGGTGTGAAAGAGAGAATAAATTAGCCAAAGAATGAAAGTGGTCTTGTCACATGGTACTGTTTCACTCTTCCTTTCATTTTTTTCTCACGTTAACTTACAGTATTTTACTGTCATGGCCATAACATGGGAGCCAAGTCTAGACATGGATCACCTATGTTCCCAGTTGAACAAGGCTTATTATAAGATATAGAAAATCTCTTATTCCATTGTAATATGCTCAGCTTTATAGTAGGTCTTAGGAGGTCATAAAAATGTGTCTTAGTATCATGTGTAATGTCACTTAAATAAATGGAATTTATAAGGTCTTTCCCCTGGAAAGTGGTGATCTACTAATGAACCCATGGTCTCCATCTTGGTACTGGTTAAAGTCCCAGAGAAGAACTCTTTTTCAAGCAAGACTTAACAATCAATGCACATGTTAAAAATATTTGACATATTTTTTATTTAAAACAACCATTTACTAATTGTTCTTGATTGCCAGCCTCTGCAGCTGGATTAATTTTCCCAATCTGCATGGTATATCATCTCACAGAAAGGACTGTAATTTTGTTTCAGCCACTGATGACATCAATAGAATACATAGTAAACTGCCACAACTACTTCCTTCCAAGAAAGTATAGTGTGTTCACCGGAAATCATATCATGCACTACATTCTTTTTCGATTTTTTGAGTAATTGGACTAGGAACTATTCATGTTTAATTTATTATGTGGAATTTAATATATGTCAAAATAATCACGATGTGTAGTCCCAAACTGAAAACAATACTGAACATGTGCTACTTTCATTACACATTAATTAAGAAAAAATATTTTCTGTTTAGACATATATAAACAGTAGGTAGCAGCTTGATATTAAAACCATCCTAAGGGAATCGTTCCAAACATTCCTTCAGGAGAAAAGGATACTGAAACATCACCTGATTATAAAACAGTTCTTAGCTAGCTCTAGGCTCTCATTTTAATGCAAAATATCAACTTTAGTCACTTACTCATGTATGATTGAAGATTTATCTCTGACTGATTTCATTTGAACAGAAATAATCCTCATAAGGAATGAAGATGCAGCCAAAAAGAGCCTTTAAGGAGAATTTGAAAATAGCTATCTTGGTAGCAGGAAGGAAAATATAATTTATCCATAAACATCCTTTAAAAATTTCTATATAATCAAACTTTTCTTTAGTAGGAAAAGTAATGCTCCAATAATAACTGAATTGACTATTGAATACTCTTTCTCTAGGTGCTAAATAAATGTGGATGTATTATTTCTCCATCCTAGAAACTGATTTAACTATTTTGTTTTTATTCACATATTTATATTCATCCTCTTTTACCTCCTTCTACAAAGAAGTTGAGGCAGATGACAAAGCTGCTGTGTATGATATGATTATAAAATATTAAGGTATTTGGGGTCCTATAGTTGAAAATGTTTATGTTTATTACAATTAATCTGGCAATATTGAACACATCAAAGTTAAATTAAGTTCAAATTATGTTCTAAATCTTAGAACATAGTGGATAAAGACCAATATGTCAGGTTCTAGTTCTCAAGTTAGAGAACCTAAGACTTTATCTAGCCAGAAAATAGAATTAACTCTTAGCATATATACTTTTCAGTCAATTTATGGAAAAGACCTAATTTGATTTTAAAACTTCATAGTCATATTAGCTCCATCATCAGATATGTCTCTAATGATTCTCATTTATATGAATTTACTCTCACCTATCATTGTATGGATTTATCCGTTGTGCTACTTTTTCCTTTGTGTTTTGTTGAAGTCTAGAATATCAGTTCTTATCATCTAAATTGAGCTGTCTGAATTTGATTATAGAGATCAGAGAACACAACACACCTTTAGAACATTTTTAATTCATAGAACCATATGTTTATTGTAGCAGCTATTAATATTTTAGGTAATGCTGGTGAGAAAACTGTAAGCCTAATAAATTACAAATATCTGAAATTTGGGCACTTGAAACAGAATCAGAACCTGAATTTAACCTCCTTCTGTGTTCAGGCTAAGACTAAAAAACTAAAAATTAATTTAACAATTTTGCATTCATTATTCATATCCAGTTAGTGTTCTACTATTATGCCCAGAAGAAAGTGATTAATGCGTGGGAAGCACCAAGGTCACATTTATTTTGGGTACGACATGATGTACTTCTGTATTTCAGACTACTGCCTTGGCATGAATGCTTAATGTTCTCATAACATTAAGTTCAATCACAATTTAGAAAGTATTAATGTTTCTACTGTGCTAAGATGTACAACCAATAGGAGCCACAGAACCAAAAAAAAAGAGAGGCTATCGACTAGTCATATTTCAAATACTGTGTGAAAAAAAGCATTATACTATACATTACTTTTTAAAATATTTCAGGTACATGGTAGCTTTTGGTTGTCTCAGTAGCCTGGCTTATGGGGAAAAAAAAAAACAACACTGTCACTTCCGCTTCTAATCTCCCTCCATTTTCAAATAACCTTAGCATAACACAGCTTTAGCTCATTTACTGCAGATATCCATCACTTTTCGAATTAGATATGCTTCATTGAATTCAGCTGCAATGTGAAGTTACAGAGAGTAAGTCCAATATTTTTCAATGACTTCCTAAATATAATAGAAAATGTGATATCATTGAAAAGTTCCCTCTGTAAACTTTTGGCACAGAGGATGTTAAAGGGCCAGTGAGAACATGGCCGTGAAAGGCTCTCCTGGTGGGGAGCACTTTTGGCACTGACCATTCTCAACTTTGGCTGCTCAGGGCAAAGCCCCTGGGCCTTGTACCCCCTCCCCCCACCCCCAGAGGGAGAGCTGCAGCCGTACTGCTCAGCACCAGTTGGCATAGATATTCCAGATAGGACTGCACGGAGGCCTGGGCTACAGACAGTTTCCTTAGTCAGAACACTCAGCTTCTGGTCCAGCACCCACTCAAAACTCTCTGATTAGGCCAGGGGCAGTGACTCATCCCTATAATCTCAGCACTTTGGGAGGCTGAGGCAGGAGGATCCCTTGAGGAGAGGAGTTCAAGATCAACCTGAGCAACATAGCGAGATCTCATGTCTACAAAAAAATTTTTTTTTTAAATTAGCCATGTGCAATGGTTCATGCCTGTAGTTGGAGGCTGCAGTGAGTCACTGCACTCTGGCTCAGGCAACAGAGTGAGATTCTGTCTCAAAAAAAGGAAAACTAAAAAACAACTCCCTGACCAGACTCAGACAGGCTGATAATTAAGGGCACAATTCTTTTTTTTGGCGACAGAGTCTAGCTCTGTCACCCCAGCTAGAGTGCAGTGGTATCTTCACAGCTCACAGCAACCTCAAACTCCTAGGCTCAAGAAATCCTCTTGCCTCAGACTCCCAAGTAGCTGGGACTACAGGCACGTGAAACCATACCCTGCCAATTTTTTTCTAGTTTTAGTAAAGACAGGGTCTTGCTCTTGCTCAGGCTGGTCTCAAATTCCTGAGCTCAAGTGATCCTCCCACCTCAGCCTCCCAGAGTGCTACAATTACAGGTGTGAGCCACCTTGCCCAGTCAAAGGCACAATTTTTAAATCCAAAATCCTGAAATCCAAAAAAAATTCTAAAGCCCAAAAGCTTTTTGGCAACAAAACTGAACTGACCTGAGTCATTTGGCTGCAAAACCTGACCTGAACTGGTGTGAGGCTATTTACAGACCTAATTTATCGTACTTTGGGTGAATATTCATGTTTCTCTGCCAAAATATGAATCTGTTTGATTACAGGAAGCCCCAGACCTTGCTAGGACTATTTATATAATACATAATATTTGTGCTTTATTGCCTTCTAAATTCTGATATTCAAAATATATCAGGAACCAAGGAATTTGGATAAGGAATAGGAAAGTAATGTCTTATGAAATTACATGGACATGAATTTGAATCTTGGATCTGCTGCTAATTACAAATTATGTGACTTTGGATAAATTATATAACTTCCTGAACGTAGTTCTTTATTTATAAAAATGGAAAAATCAACTAGTGCTACAAATGCTTTGATGGTACTTGCCTAACTTGGGAATTACTTTTTCAACTTTTCAATATTATCTTTTCCTAAAAAGTTACTCCCCTCTCCCTGCCTCTGCCTTTGCTAAATATCAGAATGGCGATCGCTACATTCACAGTGTTCCAAATGTTGCTCATGTCCTTTTGTCTAGATATTTCCAATGTCTAATAGAGCTAACCCACTGTCACAATCTAGGTGTGTGGTCCTCAAGGACAAGAATAATGACTTTTCCTTTTCTGGAAACACCTGCACCTGCTGTAGAGGGGGAAAAAAACATAGACTCAGAATCTGAAATATGACTCTGTCACAAATAAAAAATAGAAAAATAGATGGCAGACAATAAGAAGGGAAGTTCGTACTCACCAGACGTTGGGGACCACCTCAGCCCAATTCCTTAAAATATTAAGATTACAAACTTTCCTCTGCAGTGAGTTCAGCCTAAAGCCGCCCACTCCCATTTTCTTGATGATACTAGGGGAAGAGGGACTCTGTGACACTCTGGGAGGGGAAGGAAACCTCGTGCTCCTGGGCAGGAGAAAAAAGGCTGGTTACAAGTTAGCAAATATCAAGAAGGGGTCAATACTGTCGAGGAAAATATTGAACATCCATTAAAGTTCAAGGTTTTTGTCAAGGAGAGCCAAACATTAAAGATCTTTTTTGGTATTTGAGATTTTAACCAGCTCTGTGAGCTATAAAGACTGATTTCTTCTTCACATACTCCTAGGAAGATGTTCAATAAATTCTTCTCAGCTGTTAAATGCAACATGTTCAGTAGTGAAAAGCATAGCATAAATCAGAATCTGAGTGTTTGAAAAGATCTTAGAAATTAATCTAATACCCTGATCATTTTACAGATGAAAAACTGAAACCCCGGAAACCTTAATAACTTGATTAAATTTACACAGCTGGTAAAAGGCAGAGTCAAAAGGATTCAAATTCTTGTGTCCATTAAGAAAATAACAAATAAATGACAGCCTATGCCTCCATTAGAAGATATTTGTATTAAAATTAAGTATTCTTGGACAAGTAGTAGTGCTGCTGTAGGAAGAGTGTGGGAGGTGGACTCAGAGACCTACTTCTAGCAGTAGCTTTGTCACTAACTTAGGAAAAGCAAAAGAGAATGGAAGTCCCTTCCAGTTGTGAGGTGTTATGAGGCTACAGTTCTTCTCAAGTAACATGAAAGCAATGTAATCTCCAAAGGTAATAACCAGAGAAGACACTGGATCCTGTACGAATCTGATCTGATGGTCTTAAATGCCAAATTGAATATTAAATAAAAGATATTTTGCTCTGATTGCTCAGGATTTGAATGTATGGTATATTTAAACACATGGCCAAATATATTTTTAAATTCTAGAAAATGATATTTTCTATTCTGGGAAATTATTAGAAATTTTAATTTTATACATACCCCAAATCTTCAACTATTTGTTCAAAAGAAACCATGCTGAGTTCCTCTGTGAACGACCTCTAATCAGAGAAGCCTTCTATATACTAAGCATAAATAGGTGATGAAAGCAATGAAAGGGCATTGCTATTTGTTGCAACACTTGACATTTCATATGACTGTCTAAGATGCAGGCCCCTTGGGAGAAGAAAGGAGAAGCTACAAGAAAAAGGACTAAAGAATACTTAGAATACTATATAAAATCTACCCTCTTGTTTTTAGTTGTTCTTTTTTTTTTTTTAATATTCAACTTAACACCAATGGAACAGAACAGAGAATCCAGATATAAAACCATCTACCTGCAATCAGCTGATCTTTGACAAAGAAGACAAGAATGTACACTGGGGAAAAGAAGGCATATCAAATAAATGGTGATGAGAAAATTGGATAGCCACATGCAGAAGAATGAAACAGGACCCCTGTCTCTCACCACTCACAAAAATTAATTCAAGATAGATAAAAGACTTAGCTCTAAAGCATGAAACCATAAGAATTCTAGAGGAAAATATAGGAAAAACTCTTCTAGATGTTGGCCAATGAGAAGAATTTATGGAAAAGAACCCAGTGCCAATTATGGCAACAACAAAAATTAATAAATTGGATTTTATTAAACTAAAAAGTTTCTGCACAGCTTAGGAAAAAAATCAACAGAGTGAATAGACAACCTACAGAATGGGAGAAAATATTTGTAAGCTATACATCCAATAAAGGGCTAAGAACCACAATTTACAAAGAACTAGAGCACATCAGCCAGAAAAAACCAAACAACCCTATTAAAAAGTGGGCAAAATTCATGAACAAAAGCTTCTGAAAAGAAGAAAGACAAATGGCCAAGAAACTTATGAGAAAATGCTCAACATCACTAATTATCAGGGAAATGCAAATTAAAACCACAGTGAGATGTCACCTTACCCCAGTTAGAATGGTTTTCATTAAAAAGTCCCAAAATAATAGATATCGGCATGGATGCAAAGAGAAAGGAACGCTTATCCACTATTGGTGGGACTGCAAATTAGTACAATCTCTATGGAAAACAGTACGGAGATTCCTCAAAGAACTAAAAGTAGACCTACCATTCGATACGGCAATCCCACTACTGGGTATTTACCCAAAGGAAAAGAAATCATTTTATCAAAAAGACACCAGTACTCAAATCTTCATTGCAGAACAATTTACAATTACAAAGATGTGGAATCAACCCAAGTGCCCATCCATTCATGAATGGATTAATAAAATATGATGTATGTACACCATGGAATATTACTCAGCCACAAAAAAGATGAACTAATACCTTTTGCAACAAACTGGATGGAACTAGAGACTACTCTCCTAAGTGAACTATCTCAAGAATGGAAAAACAAACACCATATGTACTCACTATTAAATTTGAACTAATTGATGAGCACACATGTGCACAGAGGGAAATAAAATTCAGTGAACAGCATCAGAGGTGGGGAGGGGAGGGGAATAAACCAACCTAATGAACACTATTTGGGTGATGAGTACACCTATAGCCAGGACTCCAGTATTACAAAAACAATCCACGTAACCTAAAACATTTGTATCCCCTTGAAAAAAATGTTTAAAAAAATAAATAGTCAACTCACCCCTTGCCCTTTTTTCTTGTTCATGTCAATTTGATTCTTTCTTTTTTCCGTAGACTTCTGCTTCCTCTTGTTAAATTGACATGTGGTAAATCTTTGAGATATCAATTCTCAGTAGACATCCTTCAATATTATTGAAGACCGTGTGCTTGCATCTTTGGACTTCATTATCTTTTCCTCTACATACTTTTTATTTCAACACATGCAATATACTTTAAAACATGTGCTCACATTTTCTTTAGGGGATGTACTCTGACCCCATGGGACAGTGTACAGTAGAAACCAGAACCATGGAGCATTGTATGAATTCACTAAAACAAGAATGTATGAAAAGTTCACTCACAAAGTTGCACTGAATATTATTTTTGAACCCAGTCTCAATGCATACCTTCTAGTTTTTTAGAAATTGGAAATATTTTTGGCAAGAGAAAGATCAGGCGTGCTCGGGTTGGTTCGAATTCATATTTCTGTTTTACTAACTGGATCCCCTGGAGATGTGGTGGCTGCTATAGGTCTTTCATCTGGTCTAAGTAGCTTCAATACTGATGCAGACTATTCTGACACTACAGGTAGAGAAATTTCCAGACAGCGCCATCTCAGGGGGAGTCATTTGAGTCATGACTGGCACACACCACTGAAAATGCCAAAAGGGTAGCAGATATTTTTAACTGGTAGTAGTAAATTAGTAAGTGAGACGGTACAGGAGCCCGCATTTGAGTTTATTCCAGGAATGAAAAACACCAGGCTCTCCAGGTCTCTGGTAGACTGTTTCCCTGCCCTAGAAAGCTTGTATAACAGGCTATAAAGTAGTGAGAATTTGCATATAGAATTCATGAGTAAATATCAAAATGAGAAGAAATGTTCCATTTTGTGTTTTAATGGAGAAAAACTGCTACAGTGAACCAGCTATCAAGCAGTGTCAGAACTGATTGGGCCATTCCCAAAAAATGTGATTTTTTTTTTATCTACCAATTATTCAAAAATCCTGAGTTTCATTATAAAAGTAAGAGGCTGCATAAATCTCAGACTTAAGAAGCTCATTAAGTGAGACATGATACTACAGGCCCCTTGGGGACAGGACCAAATAATAGGGTTCAGATCTGAGTCACCAAGGTGGGCTTGAGAAAAGAGGATGAAATGTACGCTGAGAAAATTGGAGTGGTGAGAGAGCCATATGGGAAAATTTGGATAGATGAGACAGTGTTTTAGCAGCTGCTGTGAGTGCATAGCATTTAGGCAACAGAGATGCATTAGTTATAATATCTATTGTCACAGTAATGCTGCATAACAATTTTTCCTCCAAACTCATGGCTTAAAACAAGAGACATTTATTTATCTCACAAGTCTGTGGGTTATCAATTTAGACTGAGGTTGGCTTGGCAGTTCTGGCCTTAACTGGGCTCATTCACATGTCTGGCAACTTGTCACAAGTCAGCTGATCTTGGATAACCTCAGTTGGAACTGGAGCAATTCAGAACTGGGTTTCTTCTCCAGCAAGCTAGAAGCAAAAGAGAAAGCAAAAACACACAATTACCTTTTCAAGCCTCCACTTATATCATTTCTGCTAACATCCCATTGTTCAAAACAAGTCCCAGAGCCAAACTCAATCAAGAGATGGTGAAATGGACTCTTCCTCATTAGTAAGAGAAAATAATAAGTCAGAGGCAAAGGGGACTGTGTCAGCTATCTATTGTTCCGCTAAAAACCACTTCAAAGCACAGTAACATAAAACAACTATCATTTGATTTGCTTATTATTCAGGGTTAGTCTTCTGCAGGCCTTTTCTAAGCTTGATCAACAGTTTAGCTAAGGCTGGATAACCTAAGATGTCCTGACACCTGCGTCTGACAGCCGGTGCTGGCTATCTGCTGGATGTATATCAACTGGCTAAGCCAGGATTTCTCATGGTGGCTGGGTTACAAAAATGACAAGAGGATATGTTCCATTGTACAAGTGCTTTATTTCCTGATGGCTAATGTCCCATTAGCTGAAGAAAGTCATGTTATCAAAGAGAGTCGCAGACCAACGCCAGAATCAGTGCGAGAGGGCGTGTATACAGGGAGATGTGATTTTGGGAGACTATTAATGCACCAGGCTACTGCAAGTGTAGATGCAGGGAGAGCATCAGTGTACTGGCCTCATCAATGTAATCCATCTACACTGATCAATGCTGAAAGATGTTGAAAGAGAAATGCGAAGAGACTTTTAGAGCATCAGGACTGTACTTCACAAGGAATTTTCAAGAACAGTAATAGAAAAGCTTTTTTCAAGGCTCCTTGGTAAATTTTGCCACATAATGTACTTTACTTTCCCCTCAGGATACATATTTTTCAACATTAACAATAGCAAAGGGTTGAAATGCCTCAAATTAATCCAGTTAGAAATCCCCAGCTACAGAAGCTATTTCCTGAACTGCAATTCATGAAGGACTAAGATATGAACACCTTGGCTTTAGATAGGTTACATAATGATAACTTGGACCACATATACCAAAATGATCGAAATATGCAATACATTTTGGTTCTGAAAAAATATGGTTGCAAAAACATGAAAAATTCTTATCATCATTTAAAAAGGCGGGGGAAAGTGACTAAATACCTTTTAGGCTGGCTGCTAGTTTTACATGAATGCCCCCTCATCGGGGTACAGTCTCCCTATGTAGGATGGGTTCTCTGAGGCCTTATGTCTGAAACATGATTCTCCCTCACTGACCATATTGACTGATTAAGGAAGCACACCTGGCCTGAGCTGGGTCAATCACCTTTTCTATCCTAGGAATTTGAAATTGGAGAGTGAGAAATTCAAAACAAGATTAGCAGTTACTGAAGCTGAATCAAATTAACAGCAACGCTTGTTCATCTGAAGTTCCCAGAGCCAGCCTGCTTCCTGCCTTTTTTAGATGTTCAGCACATATTTGGATTCCATGAGTTATCCTAAAATTCTTCCAATAAATTTCCCCGTTCCCTTTTTTTTTAACTTAAGCCAATTAGATTTGTTTTCTATAAGTAGCAGATGCTGTAGTTGGCACTCAGAACACCCTTCAGGACTGAGACACTCATTCCTCCAGTAGACTGGAACAAACCCACATGAGATCAAAAAATCACCCCTGGATGAAGGGGGCTGCCTTGTCCCTTCCCTGGGGGCAGCTCCTGATATGTCACCATTTCTAGAGAAGACCCAGTCGACTACCTGGCAGCCATTTGATTTCACTGGACCCCTTCAACTTGCAGGGAGGCAGCAGCCCTCCTTGACTAGGAGCAATGCATAATTCCAAACATGGCCTGTCTTTCCTGCTCACCAGGTCTTGGCCAGGACCACTCTACAAGGACTAAAAGAATACTAGATCCACTGATATGCGAATCCCCTCAACACTGCCTTGGATTAAGAGGCACATTTTAGAGGAAAGCAGGTATAGCAGTGGGCTTATGGTCATAGGATTCATTGCTCCAGCTATAATCCACACCGCCAGGGGCTTCCAGGCTGAAAGAGCAATGGAAGGCACAGCTAAAGCAACAGCTCGAAGATGGCTGTGACGATGGGGTATCATCCTTGAGGACACAGAATACACCCTAAAGTAATGACTATTGCATGGTCATGAGTCCCCATTAGGTAAAATACATGGATCCTTGAAGTGAAGTGTGCAGCGGAAGTGGCTCTGCTTACCGTCACTCCCAGTGACCCACCTGGGAAATATGTGTGTCCCATCCTTAGACCTGGACTTGGCCAGTGTAAAGGTTTTGGTTCCAAGAGGGTGAATGCTTCCACCAGGAAACACAGGAAATTAAGGCTGTTACCCAATCGCTTTAAGATCCATATGCCAAGCACCCAGAGACAAGGAAAGGGTTCGCCACACTCAGATGGGTAACTGATTCTAGCATCATGAAGAAGTAGCTGCTCATGTAGGTAGGAAGAATACGTTTCCTGTGCTCCCTTGCCAAATGTCAATAATAAACGAACAAAAGCAACAATCACATCCTGAGGAAAGTATGATGACCAGGGACTCAGACTTCTCGGGGATAAAAGTCTGGGCTGTCCTCCAAGTAAGCCACCCAATCAGCAGAGGTGCTAGCTGAGGGTTAAAATATCTAGATTGGGTGGTAGAGGAGGGAGACGGTGAGCATCAGTTGCAGCCCTGAGACAGCAGCAGCAATAGAGGTTGTGGTTTCTTATCACTAACCTTTATCTTGTAAGTTTTCCCAGGAAATGAAAAAAAAAAACCAAAACAGAATCCTGGAGAATCTGTTTCTCAATGGGGTGAACTCACTTTAAGAAGCAGGTGAATACAAGCAGCATGAGGGGTGGAGAGAAGGGGAAATTGGGACACACTACTCAGACACCCGCTTTGTGACTGAGGCCCTCATTTCCACAGCTGTCAAGAGGACTGGTTGCTGACACCTCAGAGCTGTGTCCCTTCTGGAAAGTATCCTCAGTCGAGGGGAGACACCCAGGCCAAGTCCATGCCCCCTCCTGTGGGGTAGCCCACATCCAGTGGCCCAGTCCTTTGCTACAACTTAGAACAACTCCGAACGGCCTTCCCAGCTCCAGAGCTCCCTGTGGGGTTGCCTGAGGCCTCTGTGGAAACTGCGTCACAGATCAGCTTCTGCTTGTTCCTATTCCTGCCTCCCTGCTTCCTTTCAGATGTTGTCTTGAGTTGAGACCGTAAGCCTCGGTAAACTCAACCTAAGACACTCTAACCTCTTTCAAAGTGCATATAGCAGCTTCTTTTGGAGGAAGATGACATAAAAAGTGAGCATGGTGCAGGAGGGAGGACAAGAGAAAGAGGGACAGAGAGACAAAAACCATGCAAGTTAGACACTATAATTACCTATGTTTTACAGGTAAGGACATGGAAGCTTGGAAACTTGACAGACTTCTCCAAAGTCAACTGATCAAGACCAAGTCTGTCTGACTCAAGCACCTGTATTTTACTATGGGCTACTACATTATTCATCAATAGTCCATTTTTCCTTGTATGACTATATACTGGGCTGGAGATGAAAAAATAAAAATAGGCATTCCTATCATCCCTCCCAGAAGCTCTCTGCGAGCTGAGCCTATACTGAAGCCAAAATAAGATACCATCTCACAAGAGCAGCCACTTCACTAGTCTCTAATGCCAATGTTACAAGTTGAACGATGTCTGTAATAATAGCCATGTAATATTAATATATTCCCATTATATTAACAATGGCTGGATACTTTCTGGACAGACCTCGTATATCAGGCCCTACGTAAAGACTCTGTATAAGAAGCAGCTAAGTAGCTCATAAGCTGCATCCTAAATATTGGGCAAATGCCTTTGTATCTGAATGTTAACACCATTTGTGTCTGGAGGAAGAATTATAGGGGTCTTGTTTATCTTTTCTAACTTTTCTGTAATTAATAGAATTATACAATAAGAATTATGACATAAAGTATAAGATATTATGATTTATGATACTCCTCAAAAGGATGGAGGTAATACTGTTGGAAATGTGCAACAGAGAAACAAGGCTGGATGGTATTTTGAGGCCCCAGGGTACCCTAAAATGGACCATTCAGACACCATTCTGATGCAAGCTCTTCCCAAGCAGAGAAAGAAAAGGTTATGGAAGACTGGCCTCATCATTTCCCACCCAATTCAGGCAGCTTTGCTTTTGTGAACTGTAGGTCAAATTGTGTACTTTATGAATTGGCAGAACTTTATATATTCATGAGCATAGATTGAAAGTCAGAAGGATGATGAACTCTCCCTCTTATCAGAAATAGTAAATGTGTTCAAAAATTTTCACCAATGATAAAAGTTATTAATAACCAAGTTAATGCTGTTATTCTTTTAGAAAACAAGGTTGGAAAACCAATTTATATAAATGTCTTTACAAAGACTTTATAAAGAAAAAATAATAATTGGTTGCAGTGCCTTACCATTTTCACGATAATGCCTCCACTGGGTTTATTTCACTGAACTCCATGATCAAACAGTATATCTGTTTGTGGTATTTTATTTTTCCAGCCTGTCACTGGAGTAATCTTTTTAAATGAGCTGACTGCTTAATTGCCTTATCATGGGATCTGGTAGTCACAGCCACAGGAAGGATAATCAGCGTAAGGAACCAGAGACACAAAATGATTATTTTATTTTTATGTCATCCACAATTTATCCCTCCACAATGTACCCTAGAATACAGTTTTTCATGTAATTCGGCAAAAGAATATTAGAAACAAGCTCCAGCCTGTCAAATAAAATTCTAAGTAACAAGCTTGTCTGGTGCTATTCTATTAAAATGTCCTCCACTTTGAGATGTCCTTATTCCTGAAGGGCAAATGAACCCAGCAGGTGACTGAGTGATTATGACTTCTGATTCAGAGCTCCTTTTTAAAAACATGAGCTGTTTAATGCTCGCTGATTGCCACCACTAACATTCCCTTGTTTTCAATACACTCTTCCTCCTATTCACTGACTGAATCCTGCCCTGCATCCAGAGAGCCCACTTAAAGAGAATCTGCGGCTAAGTCTCAACTCCCAGGATGGCAAAAGACTTACTACAAAATTAATTTTCAAAGACATATTTAGAATCCTCTATTTTCCTATTTCAGATGTAAATTTTAAGAGATGGTTTGAAGAAAAAGATTCTTAATAATAGAGTGAAATGAAAGGGAGTTACCGTCAGAAACTCTACTTCATGTAAAATATGCCTATATGAGTGTCCTGGGGAAAAACCATAGCAGCAGAAGCTGTTCCTCTCCTCTTCTGGAAGGTGATAAAATCAAAGCCAAACAAAATAACAACAGCAAAACAATCCACAAAGAAATCAATCTCCCAACATTGTCTTTCTTGTTAATACTTCTGGGATATTCTTGAAATTCTGAATATACTGTCTTGTGATTATAAAAGGAAATCCTGGATTTTTTTGGTTTATAACCTAAATAGAAACAATAATGTGTTATGCTATAACATCTCCTACAATTTTCAAATATCATGCACATACTCTGACCTTTATATGATTATAGCAACAGGTCTTTACTCTGACAAGAGCAGAGGTGTCTGTACCAAATTCTAATCTCTTGGAGGATGTGAGTGCTTGCCGTTTTTGAAAAGATATTTTTACAGTCACTAGAAAATGCAGAGGCTTCCAACAATGCTACAGGGTTGTCTCTCCATCCACTGAATCCTCAAGTTCCTTATCACTTGTCATTTGAAGATGATCATTAATCAGAATACTTTGCACTCAAGCCAACTTGTAACCTATGGGCTTTTTATAAACACAACAAGCTACATCCATAAAATGCAGCTGGTGTGAAGCGAAATGAGCTGTTCATCGTGATATGAGTCGCAGTCTAAAACAGGAACGTAAAGATGACTATTATAACCAGTCAAAAATGCTGGCATCATTTGCTTCTTTCTAAGTTTTGATAGCTCAAGTATAATTATCAGGTGTACAGGGAATAAACATTTGAGGGCTACTATTAAAAAACACAAACGAATGAATGTCAACAGTAGAATCAGTATATAAAAGTTGGCATGCATGCTATGCTAAAAGTTTGTACCTATTCAGTATGAACGGTCCTAATGGGTGCTTTTTTTTGGTTGCTGGTTACAGAAACCAGCTTATTGCAACCGATATTGGTTCAATCCTTCTGGACAATTGCTCATCTCACCTCTCACCAACCTGGAAGCTGGACTTAGTACTTCGAAACATCCCAGGTGTCCAACATAGATTCAGCTCTTTCACATGCAACCCACACACAAAAAGACATGTTGTTGAAGGTTTTGTGGGAAAACTGTAAAGAGGGTTTATATTTCTCATGGTGTGGCTGAAGTTCCATTGTTTCCCAAAATATTCTTTCTCATTATAGCAGCCTCTCTCTCCTCTCCAAGTCTGGCTCTTCCAGCCCCTCCAGCTAAGCTCTGGGACCTAGACCTCAGCCCCTTTTCTTATGCAAAACAATTGAGGTCTCTAACTCCCCAGCCTGTGTGCTTTACCCATGCAATGAGCTATCCACCTCCTCAGAAGGCAGGGAAAATTGTGAATAATAAATATTTTCCCTTTTCTTAATTTTAAGGATATGCAACTGTCTCAAGAGCAAGAATGCTAAGTCACCCTTAAAAAGGAACTGGATCCAAAATTAGGAACTCCACCAGAAACACTGGAAAACTTCAGTCTTGTCTTAGCTTTACTCTGTGTATTTGCTTCATTCTTCTCTCTAGGTTTTCCTGGCTCCTCCTAATCTTTCTTGTTCTGTAAAAAGTGGGGGCTTCCACAGAAAGAGGTCTTTGTTATGGAGACATTTACAAACATAATGCCCTTGACTGGTCAAAGTGGAGTCACCATCACATTCATTTTCCAGCTCTTGGGAAGAGGAAGAGTAGAGGTCCAAGCTCAACAGTTTCTTTACCAACAAGTCAGGCAGAAGTTGCCTGCTCAACTTCCACCCTGATTCTCGTGGCGAGGACTTAGTCCTTTGGCTGGGAATCAGTGTGTAGCTAGATAGCCATATGCCTAGCAAGAAGTGAAAAACAGATTTGGGGGTACCCAAGCAGCCCCCACCATACTCCTCAAGTGCTTCTAACACATAGGCAGGTTTGAGAACCACTATATGGAGATAAATGATGATGACTTTCTACCTCTAGCCTTCATTTCACACGGTATCAGCTGTCACATAGGGGAGACGGGCCCCAACCTGGAGTCAGAGGAACCGTGTGCAATTTCCAGTTCTGCCACCTAATTGTGTAATCTGAAGCGAATCATTTAATAAAAATATAATATGCCAGGCTTAATACTAAGTGCTTTATAGGCATCACTTCTCTTAATCTTTAAAACGTAAGGCAAGTATTTTTCATCCTGTTTTAAGAAACTAAGTAAATTTTCCCACCTCACACTGTTCTATGTGATCAGAACTCGACTTCAAACAGCTTTATCTGAGTCCAAAGCCCTTCATCTTTCCTTTCTGCAATACTGAACCTCCTAGAGTCTCGTTTTCTCCTAAGTAAGATAAAATATCTACCTCCGTGAGTTGTTGTGACTGTTAAATGAGCTAATTTTAAGGTACTGTATAGGCCTTAAACTCCAATAAAAATAAAAGACATTATTCTCTTTTGTATACACAGAAGTTGAAACTAATTTGCCATGATAGGCCTGCTTTTTGAGTTCTTTTCTGACAGCGGTGATGAATTTGCACGTATTCATTCACAATCTCGGGTTCTGTCTTTCGTGATCAATGGCATCCATTTGTAAGATGACAGTTGAGAGTTAACCTGTGGCCATGGAACTGAACAGAGCCAGCTGGCCCATGTGGGAATTGAATTAATGATGTGGAACTGATAAGCACTGTACTCAGATAAGCTGAAATAACTGGACATCGACTATCATTGTGAAGACGTGGACCAACATGACAAGATTCGGGGAAGAGCAATCTCTTTGTTTCTCTTGTAAGTCCCATTCATTAAAGGCTTGCAAATAAAACCAGCTGTCTTGCCAACAAATGCCCCGTTAACACATACTAAATTAAGGTGAATTTCAGCACATTTCTTCATTTCATATTCCAGTCCTGTTACAACCGAGCCTATCTTTTCTTCTATGGAGGCTGAAATCACCTGCCTATAGATCATAAGTTGCAGAAAAGCAAAGAATAAAATGAGATAGCAAACAAGGTAAAACACATTCTCTTCCCATCTCATTCCTACCTGACCCCTCCCCTCAAATAGGTGGAAACATCTGAGGAAAGAGTGAAATAAATACAAATTGAAATGTATGCTCTTATTGCCCAGTGGTTTTTATAGCACTTTTAAATATGAATATATATGGGGGTGGGGTATTACCTTTTTTCATAAAATAGAATTATTGACTTTCTAATTAAGACAAAAAGTCTGATCAAAGGGGTCCTGAATTGTCTAACAATTTCCAGAATAATCAGCACCACTTAAATCTCCTTAGATTCTCCAAGATTGCTCTACCACAAGCATCCAGGGATTGGGCTCAGGATTTTCTTGATTTTCAGCTCCATGCTGTTATCTACCTGCTCATAAAAAATATTTTATCTTCCCTTGTGAAAAAAAAAATCCTACCTTGTTCAGGAGGGAGTAATTTTGCTTACTAAACTGAAAATGTCCACTCTTCTTCTCCTACCCCCACTCCTGAATGGTATGTTTTGCCAACAAGTCACTCCTACATATATATCATAGGAGGGGACTGGAGAGAAAACTAATTTTACCTTAGTCCAAAAAATCTCTATGGTCTAAAAAAGCTAATTTTTCTTCCCAAAATGAGTTTACCATATATATAGACAGAGATGTGTGTGTGTGTGTGTGTGTGTGTGTGTGTGTGTGTGTGTGTGTATAATGTATCATTTCCCCTGAAAGATCTATTTTGGATGACCTCAAATTAAGAAAAATTAAAAATTGATTTAAACAAAAACAAATTTTTAAATAAGAAAACAAATTTTAGATTCAGAGAATCTAAATCTAAAATTTCAAATTCAACAAAAAGATAAATTGCATTTTCACTTTTGCTGGATGAGAATCCTCTAAAGTTTTCCCTTTCTTAATTGAGTTATAAACAGAGGAGATTTAGAACTTGTAATATGTCTAAATTTTAATGAATTGTGTTACAGTGACTTAAACAACATAATTTTTTGCTGAACCACACATAGTTAGGGATATATACCGTGTAATATCTATTGTACTAACTACTTACCTGCTCATTTCTGAATTCTGTTCTAAATACAGAGATTAAACTGTGAAGCCAGGTGGGTACAAAAAAATTTCAACTTGTGAAATAAAACACACAGCAACAATTATGTTCCCCGAGGTAGCAGCAACTGAAGCATTCAGCTACTTGTGATTCTTCTAAGTCTATTCAATGGCTAAGCTGAGAAATTAATGATTAAGTCTCCTTGAAAAAATAAAAGGCACCACGGTTTTGGTGTTTAACTGGAAAGGAACAATCAGTGACTCTCAGAGTGTGCAGTAGATACATGACATCTACAAATGCAGATTTTCCATGATAATTGCTAAGATATTAGAAGGATTTTTATAAACATATAAATGCCTTCAGCTAAAATGATAACTTTTTTTAAGGCAGGAAAAACCCAAGTTCTTTAACAAAGATTGGGATCTTTAACATGGTTCTTTTACAAAAAAATCATAAAAGGAAAAGATTAAAACTAGGGCTCTTGGTCATTCCTGGAAGATTTAACAACAAAGAATGTGGATCAAACAGATTTGAAGCCTTACAGAGCAAGATTACACCACCTACTAGCTGTGTGATCTTGACTAGTCAATAATTCTAAACTTCAATGTCTTCCTCTATAAATGCATATAATAATACAGGTTGAGCATCCCTTATCTGAAATGCTTAGGATCAAAAATGTTTTAGATCTCAGACTTTTTTGGATTTTGAACATTCACATATGCATAATGAGATATCTTGGGATGGGACCCAAGTCTAAACACAAAATTCACTTATATTTTATATACTCCCTATACACATAGCCTAAAGGTAATTTTATACAATATTTTTAGTAATTTTTTTGCCTGAGACAAAGTCTGTACATTAAACCAACAGAAAGCAAAGGTGTCACTCTCTCAGCCACCCATGTAGACAATCTGTGGTTGTGTGACATCATCATTCTCGACTCTGAATGTATACGCTACCAACAAGCAATCATTTTTTTACACTTATTCACACATAATGGTAAACATGACATCCCGTTAATACAGCAAGAAAATGTATTACCCTTAGTTCAGGATAACACATTTTAAGCAGCACAGTAGCATTACAAGAATACCTGTATCAGCTGGTAAAAAACAGCAACCACAAACAATGGCAGACTTCCAGTCTCCATCTATGATGCTATGTTTTGATTGAAAGGTTACTGTACAGTGTATTTTTTTTTTTAGGTGAGAAGAAACATTAGAAGTAGTTGAGGGACCAGGAAGTAAGTTCTCTAAGGATGAGGAGGCATGCTGTTGAATGGCTTTTTAAAATGTTTTCTCCAGATTCATCTGCTTCATTATCACAATTTTGTCTTAGAAGCCTCCCTTTGGTTTTATAAACTGTCATGATTTTTTGTTCTGTTATGAATGCACGCTGCTCTAGTCCTTCATTTAGCCCATCACACATTTTCAACATGTTGTCTATAGGCGCTTTTTCTATAGCAATAACAACATCATCTTCATGTCATTATCATGATCCCCTTGACTCAGAACCATTTCGGCTATTTCACCATCAGTCACTGAATGAACAACTGCAGCCTCATTAGTGATACTAAAAACTCCTTCAATTTATACTTCTTCCAGTTTACCGTTGAAGTCTGAAGGTATATTTTTTGCATATGTCAGGAGGTCAGACATCATTTTTTTCTCACTTTACATATGGAATCCTTCAAAGTCATCATCTTGTTTGTCATCACCACTGAACATAGTTGCAGGCTGAAGATTGTTCCGGACATGCACAACTGTGTCTTTACCATGCTCCAAACATTGGCAACAGCATGTAAAGCAGGCAGGTAGCCTTCATGCTAAACTCCTTCTGAAAACCTTCCACACCCATGCCTCTGTTCACTGCTGCTGGCATGCTGTTCAAGAAAGTTGTTTTTATATTTACTCTTCATTGATCTAAGAATACTCCGGTCACATGAGTGAATTAACGAAGTCACATTTGAGGGAAAGCACATGGTATAAACATTATTTCTGATGAGAATTTCTGCTGGAGGATGAGCAGAACAGTTGTCAAGGAATAATAAAACCTTGTGGCCATGATCCCATCCAGCTTCCCTACTGTGAGTACAAGCCACTAGTACACGATGTTCATAAAGTCAATCAGAAAAGATGTCCCTGATCCAAGCCCTCTGGCTCGCATAACAATGGACTGGTAAGAAAATCACTCCTTGAGAATAATGAGGACATAAGCTTTTGCTTATCACGGAAGTTTACATTTACGCATGTCTGCTGCATTAGCACACCCAGGACGGTTATTCTGTCCCTGGCATCCTTGACTCCTGTAGAGGCTGTCCCATCAGTTGTAGTCGGTGTCTTTCTGGGGTAATAACAACAAAACAGTGACGTTTCATCAGCATGACAGACTTGTTCTGACGTCAGATTTTCATCAGCGACAACCTTGGCAAACTCATCAATGAATTTCTTTGCTGCCTCATGATCAGCAGATGCTTTCTCATCCCACATCTTTAAAAATGTAATGCCGTGTCTTTTCTTAAATTTCTGTAAGCAGCCTGTTGAATATTCACTGTTTATTTTTAGTTCATCATGATAGATCTTTGCTTGTTTCATGATTGGCACACCATTAAGTGGCACGTGTTCCCTGCAACATGGATGGGTCCACTCCTTCAAATACACAATCGAGATTTGCATTTATAGCTTTATGAAGAGTTCATTTTTTGTTAACTTCTGTTTATCGCTTTCAGCACAGAACTTCAACAATCTACGTTTCTGTTTTTTCGCATCATATATGGTGGTCATTCCCACACCATGCTCTTCTGCAAGACGTTTCCCACTTACACCACTGTCCAGTTGTCCAATAGCCTTTCTGTGCTATATAAATAAACATAAATGCTTCCTCTTTTTCTTACCACAGGGATTTCTGCAGGCCTTTTTGGCATTTTCAACAATATCTTTACACCATAGAGCGAGAATAAGCAAAAGAACGCAGTGAGTAATGGATGTAGGTCTTGACTCTGTGTGGAGTATTGTGGGGAACCTGCCATTGGCACATCCAGCCTGCACACATGCCCTTTTATTACCCTCTGGAGGCATGTTTGCATGGGGGAATCTGGGTGTGTATAGAAAAGATATACCACAGCTAAAGGGGACTAGGAGGGTCCTTTTTTCCCTTGGGGACACTGAATAAATTGTGTGTTACGTGCCTGCATTTTAACAGTAACCTGTCACGTGAGGTCAGGTGTGAAATCTTCCAGTTGTGGCATCATATTAGCACTCAAAGATGTTCAGATTTGGGGGCATTTAAAATTTCAGATTTTCAAATTATGGATATTTAACCTATACCTAAATTTATGAAGGACTGGCAATTTTATATAAAAAGTACCTTGCCCAAAGCTGGGCATGGTGTGTGCTTTTGGATTCAGCTACTTGAGAGGCTGAGGCAGAATCACTTGAGCCCAGGAATTAAGACTAGCCTGGGCAACATAATGAGACCCTGTATCTAAAAAAATAAAAATAAAAAAGTCCCTGACCCAAAGTAGCTATTCATTTAGTAATAGCTATCATTTTTCTATAGATAAGAAAGCAATGGCTTTGAAGAAAATGTTAAGCCCTAAACACCTCTCAGAAGAGAATCCCTTCATTATTTATTGTAAATGTAAGCACTTGACCAGTGACCTTCCTTTCTCCAACAATCCTGGGGCTACTAGAAGGTGTTTATCAGTAAAAAAAAAAAGTAAAAAAGACTTTGGTACCTTCCAAATACAATTTTATCATTTGAGTAATTAATTGTGGAGAAGCCAAGTACAAAAAGCCATCCTTTAACTAGGGTTTCTCAGTGTTGGCACTATTGACATTTGGGCCAGATGAGTCTTTGTCATGGGGATCCTGTCCTATGCATTACAGGATATTTAGCAGCATCCCTGGCCTCTACTGCCCAGATGACCTCCCCAGTTGTGACAACCAAAAATGTCTGTAGGCATTGCCAAATGTCCTTGTCCATTGCAAAATCACTTTTGGTTGAGAACCAGCTTGTTAGAAGTGGATTGCATGTACATGCTCTGTTTTATGCTGCTCTGGTAGTACTCAGACCTGGAGCAGCCATTTTATGGGCCCTAATATTCAACTAGGTAAATAAGACAATTAAAGAGCCAAATAACCAGTTTAGGTGCTGACTCAAGGATAAAATGACTAGTATTTAAGGGCATTTGTTTTAGCATTGTAAAAAAGTGGTCCTGAATCCAAGCTCTCCTACTCCACATGACCATGGACAAGTTACTTACATAGATCTCAGTAAAGTGAAATAATAGTACGTACACGATAGTAACAACAGCAGTAATAGTACTGACTATATTTATGTTTCTGGGACTCAGGTCTCTTTTGGATAATATTCACAAATCTTAACTAGTGATTAAAATGAACACCTTACAACTTGATATGATAGTGGTAAATTTTTAACAACTTTATTGAGGTATAATTAACATATAAAACACTGCAGATATTTAATGTGTACAATTTAATGCATATGATGATAAATTTACACCTGTGAAACCAACAAACTATCATTATTATTAATGTGATAAATTTATCTATCACCTCCAAAGTTTCCTCCCACATCTTTGATTTTTTTTTTCCCTTTTGTGGTAAAAGCACTTAACATAAGATCTATCTTCTTAGCAAATATTAAAGATACAATGCAGTATTGTTAACCTTAGGCCCTATGTTCTACAGATTTCCAGAACTTATTTATTTTGCATAAGTGAAATTTTATACCCTTTGACCAACACCTCCCCATTTCACCTTCCCCCTAGCCACTGGCAACCACCATTCAAAGTCAAAAAAAGTCACTGAATTTAACATTTTATATATATATATATATATTTTATATATATATATAAAATGTGACTGTCCATTGTTAATGAAATATTTGGAATTATTTATTCTATTGTTACCCAGTAACATCATTAGTTCGATCTGAAAATTGAAAGACATGCAGGTTAACAAAGTGAAGTCCCTTTGGTTCTTTATTCTTTTCTGCACTCAAAATTTCAAAAGCCATTTATTTTAAACATTCATTGACAGTCTAGTGTATGTGAAGCACTCATCCACATTTGCTAGTGTGACAATCATTTCTGGATAAAGTCTGAGCATTTGGGTCAAAGAGAGAAGCAGAGAGCTGGAGAGGTCAATGAAACAATGAGAAGAATTACAACTTTGGGGGAAAATAATATACCATAGTAATGACATGTTGCCCTTCATATACAAAATTGTTATTACTTCGTTTTCTTATTTACTTTGCCCATTTATTTACCAGTAATGAGAGATTTGTTTTGACCCATTTCCTCTCTTGCCTTGTTCCTATTGTGAATGACAGCCTGCATTTAATAATATAAGACAACTGGATAGAGTTTAGAAACAGTGGGTGGCTAGAAAATGGTACAAATCTGGTTGACTCTATTAAAGTTCTGCACCTTGATCTTGGCCTCATTAATAACCTAGCCAAGTGAGATAACTAGCTGTAAGCAGAAATGTTTTTTAAGGATAAGCTTATTATGTTGCAGAAGACAAGCAGGCTATCAGCAGAACCATAGCAGATTCTGATGACTCTCTAGAGGGAGGTAATTCTCTCCACATTTTCCATAGTTATAAAAACACCAGGGAGTTGTTATCTGAGCTGGATTCATGATGAAACACTTTTAAAGGATGAAGACATGGGATTGAGAAAAACAAACAACACAAGCCACCGATAGTATTTGTTGAGGGACACTTTTGTACTTCATAGCACAGATTTTTACATCAGAATTATGGATATCATTGTCATTCATCATTACAAATGTTTTCTTAATACCTTCCAAGGGAGGAAAAAAAGGGATTGGAATGTCCTGTACCTAAAACATACATTAAAGCAAAAAGCAAAGTTGAATTAAGAACATGTCTTCCTGTAACATGGATCAGCCTTTATGTCAAGCTTGACCATTTCAAAGCCCTCTAATAAAACAGCCAAAATAAAGACAAGACATATTCAGTAAAGTTCAGATACCAAATTCAAATTTTCTTATTTACTAGTCTCTTGCCAATATTAACAAGAGAATTTTAAAAATTATTTGGTTAAATCATTAGAATGATAATCCATTGCTTCTTAAATTATCTGGGAATTTATTATGAAAGTGTGTAAATAGCCAACTTCCTATACAAGTTATTTCCTTCATTTTCTACATGCCTTTTGGCTGAAGAAATAATGGATTAAAAGAATTAAACAGTGGGCAAAGTTTAGTAATGGTCGTCATTCCAGTAGCTTTCTTTAATGGGGCTCTATAAAATCATAACAAAAGACATTATGCACTGTGATTAGGCCTACAAAGGTTATAAAATCCTTGGCTAGAATGTGGTTGTTATATCCATTGCAGTTCTTATTTGGGCAACTTCAAATTAAGCAATGCAGTGAACTATGCTAGGACATAATGACTAATGTGCATAAACTTTCAATTTGAAGATAATATTTTACTACTCATCCCACCATCCCCAAATACATGTTTACTTCCTTTATTTTCTTTCTCTTCTTCCTCCAGATTATCTTCTATAAATTTATTTAGTATGAGTTAGCATTTTCATTCATTCATTCACCTGTTATGTATTTAATGCCTACAGTGAGCTAGCTACTGCACTCAGGGAGGGGAAAAAAGAAAATGAGCAGCAAAACAAAAACATTTCTTAATCTCAAAGATTACAGTTGGGAGGAGCATCGAGGACAATCAAATAATTGTATAAAAGTGCAAAATTAATAATTCCTGTAAAATGAGATGGACATGGTAGTATGAGAGTTTACAATAAAGAGATTCGATGCAATCAAAAAGGGCTTTATGAAGGAAGGGAAATATTCCTTCCTTCCATATTCCAAAGGTGTGAAATATGAATGGTGACTAGGAGTACCCAGGTACAGAAAGGAGACGAGACAGAAATTAGTATGTGCAAATGTCCTATAGAGACTTTCTAATGACTGGTATTAGAGTTACAAGAATTTAGATAAATAGTTTCTATTTCTGAGGCTGAAGCAAATGTGCCTTTATTTTTAACCATTCAGGGTCAAATGTTTTTAAAATTGGATTCGGGAGAAATCATTTGTTTTGTCATTACATTCTTTTATTTGAAAGTTATCTTTGGCAGAAGAAAGAGCAAACAAAGTTCTAAGTCTATCACAGTTAAAGATCTCTTTCATCACCCAGGAAACAGATCCAGGATTTTTGCATACACTAGCTAGCAAAGCTTGGTGCACATATGAGTTTTCCTTTATTTTTATTCTATGTATTATGTTTAATATCTAGTTATAAATAAAGCTTGATGGGCTATTTTAGTTTGATGTGTGATTTTACTGTAATTTGCATTTTATTTCTATGATTTGTGAGCATTTACTATAGGAAAGCATTTTAAAATGAAATGTAGGGAAAAGTGATTGTTAAAGGTTACTATAAAAAACAAATGAATTTCTTTCTAGAATACAAATGATAGTACTATTGTGAAAAATTATCAATCTGAGCCATTTCAAACAGCTTTAGAAATTATTGGCTTTCATTTTACACTGATGTGACATCTAAATGATCATTTTACTCTGTCGTTGTCAATCAATGCCTTAAATATGTATAATATCATAATGTAAGACCACCATGCATGTATAGTCTATCCTGAGAATTAGTCACAGTTAAGTTCTTAAAAAACACATTGACACAGTACTCTTTTGAAAACTAAATACTATTAATAGATAAATGCAATTTAAAAAACTGTTGGTTTAGTAGGTAAAAAGAATGAATAAGAAAGACTTGAACACTGTAAAGTAACAAAAATTCTAGCACTTCTATGTACATATATGCATATATGTTTGTGTATATGTGTATAAACATGTACACACACATACTCTCTGGAGACAGAGAGAGAGAGAGAGAGGGGAGAGGGGGAGAGAGAGAGGCTTACAATGTCACAGATACGAATTACAATTTGAAGGATATTAAATCACTCAGTATCTTCCTCCGAGTAATCAATGGTTAACTTTTCCTGCATTTATGTTAAAACTTAATAAATATTGAGACTCTAAATAGCCAAGTTAGATAGGCTATATTAATATATAATCTTAAAAAGTAATCTTTATATATTGTATAGTCACATTTTCATTCATTCATTAACAAATTGTATTAAGTTCTACTTCATTAAGCATCAGGAGATTCCAGCAAAGAACATAAAGCTCTTATCATATTACAATGGTTCTTAACAAATTTTAGAATTGTACAATAAGTGATAAGCTTTTTCTTTGTATCTCAAAGTGATCCAAGAACATATAAAAGCTTTGCTAGTTTTAATTCTTCCCCCTTGCTAACTATCATCAACACAAGTAATTGGCCTTATATAACAACATAACAAAGAATAACATACACATAGCCTAGCCACTACTTTATGAGATTTTATAATTCAAAAGAAATAGCTTAATTATTATTTGGACAGAGAACCAAGATGGCAGATTAGATGCAACCTCCACATGCCACTCTTACAGAGAGGATAGAAAGTGGTGAGTAGATATTCACCTTCAGATTGTTCATCTAAGAGAGAGCATTGTGATCAACCAAGAAGTGATGAGAGTCCCCCAAAGTGAAGGAAAGAGAAGCAGGGCAGGCCAGGCACGGTGGCTCACGCCTGTAATCCTAGCATTCTGGGAGGCCGAGGCAGGTGGATAGTGTGAGCTCAGAAGTTCAAAACCAGCCTGAGCAAGAGTGAGACCCCATCTCTACTAAAAATGGAAAGAAATTAATCAGACAACTAAAAATATATAGAAAAAATTAGCCAGGCATGGTGGCACATGCCTGTAGTCCCAGCTACTTGGGAGGCTAAGGCA